>JAPDDO010000278.1:205000-215000 GCA_027422415.1 Schizothorax lantsangensis
CTTCTGTGTCCAAAATTGTGCAAAAACATCATGGTAGGACAAGGTTTTCACGCTGACCGCTCTCACTGTGAGAGCATGAGCAACTCTGTGTGTTTGTCCGAGGGAGCAACAGTAACTAAGGGGGGCGGGGCTTACCGAGAGATCTATTGCTGCTGAAGTCTGTGTTCTTCTCAAAGAGCTTCTGATGCTGCTGGAGAACAACAGAACCACAGATGCATCTTCAGCTCGGCTTCAACACTTCATGAACCCGCAGACGTCTGGACCTGAGCAGACAGAGGAGAAGATCCAAGAGAAGATCCAAGAGAAGAGAAGATCCAAGAGAAGAGAAGATCCAAGAGAAGAGAAGATCCAAGAGAAGAGAAGATCCAAGAGAAGAGAAGATCCAAGAGAAGAGCGGACAGAAGGAATCACGGGAGAGACTGATGACTGACTCACATGAACAACATCTGAAACCTGACAGCAGCATCTAAATACATAAACCATGAACCATCAAAAACAGATCAATCTAAAATTAATCTATCTATCTATCTATCTATCTATCTATCTATCTATCTATCTATCATCCATCCATCCATCTATCATCCATCCATCCATCCATCCATCCATCCATCCATCTATCTATCTATCTATCTATCTATCTATCTATCTATCCATCTATCATCCACCTATCTATCTATCTATCTATCTATCTATCTATCTATCATCCATCCATCCATCCATCCATCCATCCATCCATCTATCTATCTATCTATCTATCTATCTATCTATCTATCTATCTATCTATCTATCATCCATCCATCCATCTATCCATCTATCTATCTATCTATCTATCATCCATCCATCCATCCATCCATCCATCCATCCTCCATCCATCCATCCATCCATCCATCCATCCTGCATCCATCCATCCATCCTCATCCATCCATCCTGCATCCATCCATCCATCCTCCATCCATCCATCCATCCATCCTCCATCCATCCATCCTGCATCCATCCATCCATCCATCCATCCTCCATCCATCCATCCTCCATCCATCCTGCATCCATCCATCCATCCTCATCCATCCATCCTGCATCCATCCATCCATCCATCCATCCATCCATCCATCCATCCTCCATCCATCCATCCATCCATCCATCCTGCATCCATCCATCCATCCATCCATCCTCCATCCATCCATCCTCCATCCATCCATTCCTCTGTCCATCCATCCGTCCATCCGTCCATCCTCCATCCATCCATCCATCCATCCTGCATCCATCCATCCTGCATCCGTCCATCTATCTATCCATCCATCCGTCATCCATCCATCCATATATCTATCCATCCATTCATTCATTATTCCATCCATCCATTCATTCATTATTCCATCCATCCATTCATTCATTAATCTATCCATCCATATATCTATCCATCCATTCATTCATTAATCTATCCATCCATTCATTCATTAATCCATCCATCCATTCATTCATTAATCTATCCATCCATATATCTATCCATCCATTCATTCATTAATCTATCCATCCATTCATTCATTATTCCATCCATCCATTCATTAATCCATCCATCCACCTATCTGTCTATCTATCTATCTATCTATCTATCTATCTATCTATCTATCTATCTATCTATCTATCTGTTTTTATTCCCGCTCTGTTGTAAGTCACACACTCAGTTCAGTTCACGAGGCTGTTTTAATGTGATCCAGTCTTTAGTTTGTATCTGTGTTCTCAGATTGTTCTGAGTCAAATTCCACATGATTTCACTTCCTCATATTTGACCCATATTCTCATATTTCAGTTCCTCCTGTCCATCTTCGCTGCTAAAATATTCAGATTTAATTGAGCTTTTAATGAAGACAGCTAGGCCTATATGTTGATGAACACGTGTTACTGAGTCATAATTTATATTTTACATATTGAACTTAATGCCTTTGTAAAGGACACTATTATTTGTATGAACAGCGCTTCACATTATTACAAAGTAGCGTTCACACAAAGAAGTTCAAAGTGATTATTCTGTGTTCTTCACGCATGCCCCGCTCTCAGCCAATCAGCGCCGCCGCCAGACGCCGCAGCCAATCATAACCCGGCGTGACGTCAGAGCCGCAGTGAGCGGGGATCGAGGGCGTGTGCGCGCAGAGCTGTTGCCGGATGAGAGATCAGAGCAGCACATGAGCGCGCCTGCGTGCATGTGCGCTCCTTTCACATCGTCTTCATCATCCTCCGATTACTGACTGACTGATTGAGTGATCATCATCATGTCCGCGCTGGAGAAGTACGAGCGCGCGCCCAAGCGCCTTAAGGTGTCGGCTGAGGATGAGGAGCTGGAGGAAGGCGAGGAGTCAGACTCAGCATCCGCGGGGCTCATGGGTGACGATGAGGAGGATGAAGGGCAGAGCAGAGCGCGCTGGAGCTCCGCGGACAGGAAGGTCAGAGCCGCATCACTCCCAATACTGGAGCACTAACATCAGCATCAGCATCTGACCGTGCAGAGAACATCTTTATATATATATATTATATTCATATTCATATTCATAGCGCTGGACTGACATGACACGCGTTTAATGCATGATTCCAAAACACTGCAAAGAGAAAAAGAAAAGAGGAATCAAGAGAGGGAGCCAGAAAGATGATAAACAGGAACAGTGCCGTTCAGTTCAATGATATATATACGACTCTGGAGCACAAAACCTGTCATAAGTGTCAATTTTTCGAAATTGAGATTTATGTATCATCTGAAATCTGAATAAATAATCTTTCCATTGATGTATGGTTTGTTATGATAGGACAATATTTGTAAATCTGGAATCTGAGGGTGCAAAAAAATCTAAATATTGAGAAAATCATCTTTAAAGTTGTTCAAATGAAGTTCTTAGCAATGCATATTACTAATCAAAAATTAAGTTTTGATATATTTACGGTAGAAAATTTACTAAATATCTTCATGGAACATGATCTTAATATTCTAATGATTTTTGGCATTAAAGAAAAATATAATTTTGACTCATACAATGTATTGTTGGCTATTGCTACAAATATACCTGTGTTACTTATGACTGCTTTTGTGCTGCAGAGACACACACACATATATATATATATATATATCATATTCATAGCGCTGGACTGACTTGACACGTGTTTAATGCACAAGACACTGTAAAGAGAAAACGAAAGGAATCAAGAGAAGGAGCCAGAAAGATGATAAACAGGGACAGTGCCGTTCAGTTTAATGATATATATATATATATATATATAGATTGAAAAAAGATGATTTCAGAAAACATTCACCATGATGTGTGATCATAGAGGTTTGCTGCTCGTTGCATTCAGTGCGAATGTAGTTATAGAGAAATAAACAGCAGGGAATATATAATAATTGCAAATTAAATAGATCGGTGCAAAATAGATTAAATGCGGTAATCGTTTTCTATTAAAACATTTTAAAAAGTTTATGGAAAATAGCATATCTGTGAACAAGTTTTTTTCTCAAATTTTATTAAATTAATTTACATTCAGTATAACAGCGTTCGCTCTACATGTAAAGTAAGGATGAATTTATGATTTGCAATTGACCTATTTTAACTTATTAATGTATATTATATGTGAAGATCAACAGTAAAAATAATCAAAAGCATGATTTTTGTTAAATTAAACGAGCACGTGGAAGAATTATGTTTAATAATTTTTATGCATAATCTTTTTTCTACTAAAATATTAATGAAAAATACAATTTCTGTGAACAACGACACATTGTGTCTGAATTTTAACGAATTAATTTACATACAAGCTAACAGTGTTAACTCTACATCTAAAGCATGGATTTATATTCTATAATTAACCTCTTTTAACTCATTAGTACGTGTTTTGCATGCAGAAATCATAGTTGTGTTATAAAAACAATCAAATGCATTTTTTAATGAATTGATATTTCATCATTTTCATTTACATGCATAAACAGTAATCTGTTTTTAATAATCTAAACATTCATGCACCAGATCGGTGACTAACACAAACACATTGAATCATAGATCCGTCAGATTTTAATACATCAGAGTATTAATTTATACATTTAGTACTATGGTATATATCAAAGTACCATGGTAGTATTTCTTCCACCCAAACTGGTCGTTTAATTTCTAGTATGTTCCCTAATTAGGCAGCATTTGATGCATGGGGTTTCCAAAAATGCTGTCTATGTAGATAAGTGTGTTGAGTCGCTTTGATCTAATTTTAATATTTACAATTTTTCTTAAACTAAAATGTGACCTCATGCCAGTACCATGGTACTGTGTGGTAAACATCTGCTTTTAAGCACAAGTCTTTATTTTTATCATCAGAACACATTGGCACTGTTCCTGTTTTATGATCTTTATGGTCTTTTCTTTTGGCATCATGTGTGTAAATCCAGTGCTATGAATATGAATCAAGCAGAAATAAAAATATCCATCAAAATACAAACGAAGAGAAGTCTCACATCTGACATGTTGCGTATGAATGCTATATTTACGTTGGTACCTCATAAAACTACGTGACGTTATAAACGGATCCACTTTGAGCGATCTTGAGCATCACATTTGGACTTATATGTAAATATAAGAAACATGCAAGTGCAAAATTTGTGGTTTCAAGGAGCTCAGATCAATCTGAGCTGATATTAAAGTCCATAAATGTATGTATAACCCAAAATGTGTTGTTTGCCGTTACACAAAAATGCCACTTCGGTTAATAAAACTAGTGGTTGTGTACAGTGTTGGGGAAAGTTAATGCATTATAATATTGCGTTAATGCATTAAAAAGTAACTAATTGCATTACTTAGTTACTTCGTATGGAAAGTAATGCATTATATTATTTTGCTTTACTTTTTCTCATCTGGGCTCATTATTTATTCATCAGCAAAATGAAATTTAAACTTTACAATTTTTGTTGCACGTGATCAAATCCAATTTATTTATATAGCAGTTTTCACAAAACACATAATTTCAAAACAGCTTTATAGAAAATCAGATTAGAGCTGGACGATAAAATAGTTACATTTGCGACGATATAAACAATCAAGGAGTTGAGATTTGCTGTATGGTATGTATTGAGATGGACTGACCAATGAAGTGACCTATGATCACTGCACACACACACACACACTCACACTCACACACACACTCACACACACACACACACACACACACACACACACACACTACACACTCTCTCTCACACACACACACACACTCACACACACACACACACACACACACACACACACACACACACACACACACACACACACTCACACACACACACACACACACACACACACACTCACTCTCTCACTCACACACACACACTCACACACACACACACACACACACACACTCACACACACACACTCACTCACACTCACACACACACACACACACACACACACACACACACACACACACACACACGAGTGAGTAAACACCACCAATCTGAAGCACATCTGATTGACTCAGAGCCGATCCCATGATGCATCAGTGCTTCATCTGACTGGACGTCCAGCACGGTTCCTCTTCTGCTGCTGATTTTCTGGCTCTAGACATCAGATGGATTGTCTTAGGTCTGTCAGAGTCACTGTAAAGCATCAGATCGTCTGAACGGTGTGTGTTCACAGAGGAAGCGTTTGACACTCTGCTAGCGGCTGGTTTTGTTTTCTCCGTTTTTAAGGTCAGACCTGTGACCTCACATGGATGAGTTGATGACCATGTGATATTTTTAGAAACTAGGTTACCATTAAAGGAGTCAGAGAGCAGGTAGAACTGAATCACGAGTCATTTATGAAAGTGGTTCACTTTGAATGAACGGCATATTAAGTAATATGTGAATGTGTCCTCGGCCGTCAGACGTCCGATGCTTTTTGTTTGTTTTTAATATGTTATGCATCCAGTGTTTGTGAGGTTTGACGTACCGTACAAGTGTTCAATGCATAAACATTTGACCCCGTTTGCTTTATTAGTGCTTGTTTATGGCCTAATTATAATCGTTTGCATTTATATGCACCAGTATGACATTAAAAAGTAATGTATGTTTTACTAAAACATTTTATTATATGAAAAATGGCACATTTTTGAACTAGAATTTTGTCTGGATTTTAATGAATTAATTTGCATACAAAATAACAGCGTTCACTCATCTGAAGTAAGCATGAAATCATAATTGAGCTATTATTTTAATAGAACGTGTTCCTGGATTAGTTGTGCATGTGAAAAGTGTATAGTAAAAATATTCAAAACAATGAATCAGAGTTTGTTCAGAATTTTAATTAATTAATTAATTTACATATAAGATAACAGCATTCGCTTATCGGAAGTAAGCATGAAATCATAATTGAGCCCTATTATTTTAATAGAACTGTGTAAAATATCACATCTGTGAAAAATGTCATATCACATTTTTCAGAATTTTAATAAATTAATTTACATACGAGATAATTGCACACTCAACATTTAAGGTAAGCATGAATTTATAATTCATAATTGACCTATTTTAACTTACTAGTACATGTTGAATGTGAAAATCATAGTTAATGTAGTAAAAATAATCAAAAGCATGTTTATTTTAAATAAATTAACACATAGAAGAATTGTATTTCATCATTTTCATTTATTTGCATAAACAGTAATCTACATTTTTTACTAAAACATTTTAAAATATATAAAAAACAATGAATTAATTTACATACAAGATAACAGTGTTTGCTCTACATCTAAAGTAATCATGAATTTATAATTTATACTGGACCCCTTTTAACTTATTAGTACGTTTTGCATGTAAAAATCATAGTAAAAATAATCAAAAGCATGTTTTATAATTAAATGAACACAAAGATATGCATAAACAGTAATCTGCTTTTTACTAAAACATTACAAATATTAATGCAATGCCAGATCTGTGAACAGTGACACAAACACGTTGTTGAAACAGAGTTTCGTCAGAATTGTAATAAGTAAGAGAATCAGTTTATTGCACATGCTTAATTTGACCTCGTTTCATATCGACTTTAATGCGATCTCTAGAAACAGTGCAGTTATTATTCACACAGCAGCTCATTCAGTGATTTATTGACACGCTCTGATAGAACTGAGTCCAGACGCTCAGAAAGAGACACACAGACAGACAGACAGACATAATGGCTTCAGTATATTGCCCCGGAGCGAATCCCTCAGCTCTGAGGAAACGTTCCTCTTGAACAGCCCTGATGATTTGAATACTAAGTGGCTTTTATTGGCTGGTTTAACTGCCAGATCTGATGTACCTCCAGCAGACCTGAGCTGAACCTCACTCGCGTGCGTTTGTGGAGCAGATATTGTTTCCCGTGGGGTTTATTGATGGGTAATCGCTGCCATCGGCGCCGTCACCTTTTACTGGCAGAGATACGCCGGGCACGACAATGAAATCAAACGTGCTCAGGTGGGCGGCGGCGGAGCGTGAGACGCTTTAATGGCTCGTGGGTGAGAAAGATACCAGATCCTTCTGGAATCAGTTTGCATCCATAATCTGCCCTCTTTTAATGTGCATGCAAACCGTCTGTCTGCCGGAGCCTCTCGGAGTCATCTGGGATCTCAGCGGGATGATGGGAGACGAGGGGTTTGGTACAGAATTACCAAATTTTGCCATAAGTTAAATATATTAAGTTTTACAGTATATAAATATATTGTAGAAACTTAATTTCCTGTAAAGCTGCTTTGCAATGATTGTATCGTAAAAGGCGCTATACAAATAAACTTGAATTGAATTGAATTGAGGGGTTAAACGGGGTCACCTGACTCGCCCGACTGACAAACGAGCGACTGAATGTGAAATATGGGTTTTGATGAATGACATATGTGACCCTGGACCACAAAACCAGTCTTAAGGTGCTGGAGTATATTTATAGCAATAGCCAAAAAATACATTGTATGGGTCAAAATTATCCATTTTTCTTTTATGCCAAAAATCATTAGGATATTAAGTAAAGATCGTGTTCCATGAAGATATTTTGTAAATTTCCTACCGTAATTATATCAAAACTTAATTTTTGATTAGTAATATGCATTGCTAAGAACTTCATTTGAACAACTTTAAAGATGATTTTCTCAATATTTAGATTTTTTTGCACCCTCAGATTCCAGATTTTCAAATATTGTCCTATCATAACAAACCATACATCAATGGAAAGATTATTTATTCAGATTTTAGATGATGTAGAAATCTCAATTTAAAAAAAATTACACTTATGATTGGTTTTGTGCTCCAGGGTCACATGTCATAAAATGCGCTGCTGTAACATTGAGTTTAAGGCAAGATGCTACAGGCAAAAACATTCTGTTTAATGCACTGGAGATTCTGTTACCATTTTGAAAAATATTGTATAGAAAACATCCAGAATTCACATTTAAGTCTTTAGTTTTTGAACTTCATGTATTTGCGTCTATAGATTTCAATTTCAATGCATATCTTTAAACGTTTTCTCCTGCACTTCAGCAGCACTTACATACACCAAACTTTACAGTTTTATTCCTGTCTATATTCTGAAGGTTTTTACTGAGGGGTTTGTTCATATTTCACTCACACTGATTTATACAACATTTTAGTCCTAAAACATGGTTAAAATGTGTGTTTTTTCTGTCTGTTGACAGTATTTTCTGATTTATGGAGTGATAAAAAGAGAAATCCAAAATCCCCTCAGTATAAACCTTCAGAATATAGATAAGAATAAAGCTGTAAAGTTTGGTGTATGTAAGTGCTGCTGAAGTGGAGAAAAAACTCTTTAAAGATATGGATTGGAATTGAAATCTACAGACGTAAATAGATAAAGTGTAATAAACCGAGACACTACAAACAAAACCAGTGTTTTTTCATGCACTGGTCAATTTAGAGGTTTTGGGGGCAGATTTACAACATCTTATTAATAAAACATGTTGAAAATGTATTTTATTTTCTGTCTATTGACAGTATTTTCTGATTTATGGAGTAATAAAAAGAGAAATCCAAAATCCTCTCAGTAAGAAGTCTAATATGTCAACAAAATCAAACCTGACTTTATAAAATTTTCAGATTTATCTTCTGGAAATCTATGCAAATTATAGCATATCATTGCATATTTAAACTTAGCATTCAAGAAAACTTGCATTACAAAACAACTGTTTTAATTTACTGTGAATAATCAACTGGTGAGAGTATGCTGATATGTGCTAGTTAAAATTCACCTCTAGTTTCATGCCTTAAAAGGCACTGAAAATAAAACCTAAACCTTCATGTTGTTCCAAACCAGCATGACTTTCTTTTGTTCTGAGGAACGTTGTTCATTGTACAGAAGAGAGAAGCGTGTTCTTTTATATTCAGCAGAAGAAAGAAAGTCCTACAGGTTTGGAGCGAGTAAATGATAACAGCACGTTCATTTCTGGGTGAATTACTCCTTTAATGGGTGCTGAAAGCACTCCAGAAGTCTTTGAGCATTGACATTCTCATTAATGTCTTTTATACAGCGGCTCTGTTGTGTGTCTGAGGGGATTCAGATGTGAGTTTGTCTCAGGAATGACTGTAAACCAAGCAAACGTTCTGCGCTGAAAGCGTGTCGATTGAAGGGTTTGCGCTGGAGTAGCAAGCTCATTGAGTTCTGCTGTTGATTCTTACCAGAATAGTCTGTTACACAATCCTGTGGTGTGAAGTTCTCTTTGGATGACATTGCATGTCATTTCCTGTTCGTGCTGCTGCTCTGTCGTCGTTTCTGTCATTGGTTTGCAGAGGAAACATGATGCTATCAGTGTATCGGCAGCCGGTGGGTGTTTTTTAGGGTGTGAACACTGCCTAAGTTAAATTAAGCTTATTTAATTATACTTATTACTTACCTACTGATAGGAGACAAGACAATATTTTTAATTTCAAATTCTCTAAAAATTTAATCTTTTTTTTAACACTTTTTTTTTACATAAAAAATATTTTGGAGAGTTTTTATCTATCTATCTATCAATCTATCTA
>JAPDDO010000278.1:217500-230000 GCA_027422415.1 Schizothorax lantsangensis
TAAAAGATTTTTCTTTCCTTCTTTCTTATAACAAAATAAAATATCTTATAATAATACAAAGTATAAAATGCATTTCTTACTTATTTCAAGAAAGAAATGTCGTTATTTCTTATAAGAAAATATTGTTTTAATAATAAAAATATATAAAGATGAAATACATCTTGTCTTTCTTTTTTTATAAAAAATAAAATATAATAATAAAAATATAAAATAATCTAAAATATTTTTTTATTTCTTAAAATAAAATATTATCTTATAATAAAATATGTTTAAAAATCTAAAAGAAAATCTTTGTTTTTTAAATATTATCCTATAATATCTTATATAAGATCTTAATATTATAATATCTTTGTCCTTCAGCTGAAGTCACAGTTTTCTGAGGTTCCTTTGAGAGACCGTGATGAGCAGCTTTGCCTGTTATCACACAATTTAAAAAAATTCAACACATTTATTGTTATGATTAAATCAAGTGTTAAACCTCATATAGAGTGAGTGTGTGAGTGTGTGTGTGAGTGTGAGTGTGTGTGTGGGAGTGTGTGTGTGTGTGTGTGTGTGTGTGTGAGAGAGAGTGTGTGTGTGTGTGTGTGTGTGTGTGAGTGCACGTGGGAGTGAGTGTGTGTGTGTGAGAGAGAGAGAATGTCCAGTTCTTCTTGTCTTCAGTCGTTCGGTCACGAGAATATGCTATTTGTGTCCCAAATGTCATCCGAAACAAATTCATTTGTCCAATTTGTGTAATTCAATCATGCATGATGACATTAGATGCAGCTGCAGCATTGATGCGGCCGCATCTCGTGCTCATTTCCCGCAGATTCAAGGCTATTTTTAAAGCGAGGCGTGGCGGCGTCTGAAGACGAGAGGCTCATTTGTCTGCCTGATTAACCTGTTTATGCATTAGTTTAATTAAAGTCAGATGGCTCATATAGAATCATTTATACATGAATAATCAAACATCTGAGCATCTGTTGCTGAGATTCAGCTCTTTTCCAGAACAAACAAACAGCCTGCGTGAAAGTCATGTGCTATTATTTAAACTAGATTATTGTTGTGAATAAATACACAAACAGATAAAGTACATCTTTTATTTAATGATTGAATAGCATTATTTTAGTTGCTGCTTCATTCATTTTCTCAACTGTTCAGTTTCAGTCACTGAGTGATTTCTGAAGAATCGCAACACTGTGTCGTGTTGTGTTGTTTGTGTGTTGGTTGCATTCTGAATGTGTCTTGGTTGCATCTGAGCATGTTTGCGGTGCATGTTGATGTTGGTTGGTTGCATATAACGTGTGTTTGGTGTAGTTTTGGTTGCATGTTGAATGCATGTTGGTGTCTTTTTGGTTGTGTTTTGGTTGCATGTTTAACGTGTGTTTGGTGTAGTTTTGGTTGCATGTTGATTGCATGTTGAAATCTTTTTGGTTGTGTTTTGTTGATTGTGTATTGGTTGCGTCATGGTTGCATGTTGAATGCATGTTGGTTGCATATTGGTGGTGTGTTGATTGTGTGTTCTGTGTTGGCTGTGTACAACAAACAAAATCAATGTTACTCACCTATCAAGAAGAAACAACGCAACCTCTGTGTCCGATTCGAGCCCTTCCCGCTCCTTGAGTTCTCTCCACCGCTGGAATACTGCTCTGATATTTACGCAGGACCTACCTCTTGCCTGATCGTAATAATCGTAATCGTACACTCTGCATAATCTCAGTCTGAGCTCAGTGTGATGTCAATGTGATCTTGGTCTGATCTCAGTCTGATCTTAATATGATCTCACTCTAATCTCAGACTGATTTTAGTGTGATCCCAATGTGATGTCAGTGTGATGTTAGCGTGCTCTCAGTCTGATCTCAATGAGATCTCCACCTGATCTCAGTCTGATCTCAGACTGATTTTAGTGTGATCTCAATGTGATGTCAGTGTGATGTTAGCGTGCTCTCAGTCTGATCTCAATGAGATCTCCACCTGATCTCAGTCTGATCTCAGACTGATTTTAGTGTGATCTCAATGTGATGTCAGTGTGATGTTAGCGTGCTCTCAGTCTGATCTCAATGAGATCTCCACCTGATCTCAGTCTGATCTCAGCTGATGATCTCGATCTCAGTATCTCAGATCTCAATGTGATGTCAGTGTGATGTTAGCGTGCTCTCATCTCAATGTCTGATCTCAGATGAGTCTGATCCAATCTGATCTGATCTCAGTCTGATCTCAGCGTGATCTCGGTATGATCTCGGGTATGATCTCAATGTGATCTTGGTCTGATCTCAATCTGATTTTAGTGTGATCTCAATGTGATGTCAGTGTGATGTTAGCATGCTCTCAGTCTGATCTCAATGAGATCTCCACCTGATCTCAGTCTGATCTCAGCGTGATGTCAGTGTGATCTCAACATGATTTCGGTCTGATCTCAGTCTGATTTTAATGTGATCTCAACGTGATCTCAGTCTGATCTCAATGTGATTCCAGTAGGAAACCCGTCTGCTCTGACACAGATACACAGAAACATCAGTATTATTTTGAGGATTTGTGCAGTACTTGTACTGTTATGTAATCACATTCTGAAGAAGAAAGTACTTTTTACTCCTTACTAATTTTATTTTGACGTGAGAAGTGCTTGTTGTTTTCGCAGCTCTCAGTGTTCTGAGGTTTGATGTTGTTGTTTTTGGTGTGAAACACGTTTTTGTGTTTCTGTGTCACTAGAATGTGTTTTGTGTTCTGATGCATTTTAACTGCCGTTTTCTGTAATTTTCTCAATGTTTCATGATGAATTATATATTTGATAAGTTTCATCCTATTGGTTGTGTATTATATTATATTAATAACTTAATTATTTAATATGGTATTATAATATAAAACTTAATATATTTTATATTTATGTATTTGCTCTGAATTAGTGTTATTTTATCATGTTTTACTCGCCCATCACAACACAATGTGGAATGTGAAAATACACACACATTCACATATTATGCACACACACATGCACATGTGTATGTGTGCGCCCTTCTTCTCAGTGTCTGTCAAACACTGTAAAGCGTCACTTACAGCAGAAAAATAAATAATTAATAATGTGAGAGGCCGTTTCCATAGTGACAGCAGAGATGTGGAGGAATTATCTGGAGTTTGTGTCACACGAATGTGACGCTGCTGTAACTGTCAGTGGAGCCTGTGATCTCAGTCTGATCTAAACATGATCTTAATCTGATCTCTGCGTAATCTTGGTCTGATCTTGGTCTGATCTTAGTGTGCTCTGTATGTAATCTCAGTGTGACCTCAACATGATCTTAATCTGATCTCAACATGGTCTCAGTCTGATCTCAGTGTGATCTCAGCATGATCTCAGTCTGATTTTAGTGTGATGTCAGTGTGATCTTGGTTTGATCTTAGTCTGATCTCTGTGTAATCTCGGTCTGATTTTAATGTGATCTCTATGTAATCTCAGTCTGATCTCAGTGTGATCTCAACATAATCTCAGTGTGATCTCAGCGTGATGTCAGTGTGACCTCATTCTGATTTTAGTGTGATCTCAGCGTAATCTCTGTGTAATTTCAGTTTCTCAGATCTCAGCGTGATGTTAGTGTGATCTTGGTCTGATCTCAAAATGATCTCAGTCTGATCTCGGTCTGATCTCAGCGTGATGCCAGTGCGATCTCAGCATGATCTCTGCATAATCTCAGTCTGATCTCAGTGTGATGTCAATGTGATCTTGGTCTGATCTCAGTCTGATCTTAACATGATCTCACGCTAATCTCAGACTAATTTTAGTGTGATCTCATTGTGATGTCAGTGTGATGTTAGCGTGCTCTCACTCTGTTCTCTATGAGATCTCCACCTGATCTCAGTCTGATCTCAGCGTGATGTCAGTGTGATCTCGGTCTGATCTTAGTGTGATATCAGTGTGATCTCTGCGTAATCTCAGTTTGATGTCAGCATGATGTCAGTGTGATCTCTGTCTGATCTCAACATGATCTCACTCTGATCTCGGTTTGATTTTAATGTGATGTCAGTGTGATCTCGGTCTGATCTCAATGTGATCTCAGTATGATCTCGGTCTGATCTCAATGTGATCTCAGTATGATCTTGGTCTGATCTCAATGTGACCTCAGTCTGATCTCGGTCTGATTTTAATGTGATCTCAATGTTATCTCAGTATGATCTCAACATGATCTCGGTCTGATCTCAGTCTGATTTTAATGTGATCTCAACCTGATCTCAGTATGATCTCAATGTGATCTTGGTCTGATCTCAATGTAATCTCAGTATGATCTCAACATGATCTCGGTCTGATCTCAGTCTGATTTTAATGTGATCTCAATGTGATCTCAGTCTGATCTCAATGTGATCTCAGTATGATCTCGGTCTGATCTTAATGTGATGTCAGTGTGATCTCAGTATGATCTCGGTCTGATCTCAATGTGATCTCGGTCTGATCTCAGTCTGATTTCAGTGTGATTCCAGTAGGAAACCCGTCTGCTCTGACACAGATACACAGAAACATCAGTATTATTTTAAGGATTTGTGCAGTACTTGTACTGTTATGTAATCACATTCTGAAGAAGAAAGTACTTTTTACTCCTTACTAATTTTATTTTGACGTGAGAAGTGCTTGTTGTTTTCGCAGCTCTCAGTGTTCTGAGGTTTGATGTTGTTGTTTTTGGTGTGAAACACGTTTTTGTGTTTCTGTGTCACTAGAATGTGTTTTGTGTTCTGATGTGCTGCGTTTTAACCGGTGTTTTCTGTAAACATGCACTGTAGACGAATGTTTTTGACCTGCGTTTGTTTTGTGTCTGGCCTGATTAACCTGTTTATGCATTTGTTTAATTAAAGTCAGATGTGTGATACCCATCTGTCCTGAGACAGATGCACACAAACAACTACGTTTGAGCAGGGGTGTGAATACTTTTACTCGATCACTGTACTTAAGTGTCATTTTGAATTATTTTAGTAGATCAAATGCAGTTTCAACTAAATATTTGCACTAATAACTTTATTTCAACATGAGAAATGCTTGTTGAAGTTTTGCAGAAGGTTTGACATTTTTTACGATTTAATTGTTGTTTTCAATATAGATTAATGCTTTTGACTTCTGCTCTGTTACATTTAGTTTTAAGTCTGTCTGACAAAATACATTTTTATGCAATTCATTCACTTTCTATTGAGAAAATGATTCAAACGCTCCTTTCTTCTTTTTGGGAGGTTACTTTTAATATTTCAGTTCAATTTAAATTCTACTTTAATCAAGTAATTTTTTTCTCAATATATTAATACATTTCAGCTTTTTGATTATATTTACTATTAATTATTATTAATATTAATACAATTTAACATATCATTTTCTAGTATTACTTTTTATATTGTTTATTATATTATTAAATAGGATTTTTGAGAGGTTGTGTTTTATAATACTTAAGTACAATTTAAATTAGTTTTGATTTTTACTTTCACTCAAGTATGTTTTTTAGCCTTTTGATTGTTTTAGCCTAATATTAGTTATTATTAATTGAATATTACTTTTTTATATTGTGTATTATGTATATTATTAAATATTCATTTTGAGAGGTTACTCTTTTAATACTTAAGTACAGTTTTAAGTGCTCTTTTACTTTCACTATTTTGGCCAGATATTTATATGCTTATTTTGCAGAAATTATCAGTTTAGTTTTAAAATTAATTATTATTAATGCATTTTATATATTTTATTTTATATTGTGTGTTATTTATATTATTTAATATGCACTTTTAGAGGTTACCTTTTTAATGCTTAAGTACCATTTTAAATTGTACTTTTTAACTTTCACTCAAGTATGTTTCTTTCTGGATAATTGCACTTTAAATTGTGATAATTAATTATCACTGACTATCAGTACTTTCACAGAGAGTAGAGCACAGCGCCTGCAACGCCAAGGTCACGGGTTCGATTCCCAGTTAAATGCATGAATGCAGTGGCTGAAGGAGAATGTGTGTAAGATGGCGCTGGTGTTTGTGACTCAAGGAGCTCGTCATCCGTCTGCAGTGGAAGTGGTTTGATGTTTGTGAAGCTCTATTTTGAGTGTGTTTTTCTATTGTGATGTGATTCTTCAGCAGGAGTCTCGGTGCATCAGAGCTGCTGCAGCGCTGCGTTTCTGCAGGTCATTTTCCAACCGCAGATGCTGCTTTGGCACCGATGGGTTTAAAGTTAGTAGTGCACCTCAAACCTCATTGTTTGCTCACTCACATATGGGTTAGTTGTAGGTTTTGAAGTAGCAGAGATGTAGGGAATGTGATCTAAATCACAGACGCACAAATGACACAGTTTCTGGAAAGTGAGACGGGTGTTAAACTCATGCTGAGAGACAGACAGCAGCTGAAAGAGGAAGAAAAATGAAATAATCCAGACAGGCTGCTCTATATGAGGACAGACCTCTGTCCTTTATTAGATGATGATTTGATGGAATCAGCCGGACGTTCTTCATGATTTCATGGTGAGCGTGAGACTGAATGTGTTTTTCTGCCGTTGGCTTGAGAAGGCAGTTCTACTATGAAAGTTCACACCGTTTGTCTGTTGATCTCTGTGGTCGACAAACAATCAGGAGTTTTGCAAAGTAGTAAATGGAAAGAGAGTTTGATGCTTGCAAAAAAAGAGCAACATGCAGATGCATGTGTGGTTTCATGTGTGATTTACATCAGGGGTGCAAACTTGTCACCTTTCGGCGAAATTCGCCGTTTTCACCTTGAAATAGGTCATTCACGTGAATCGTGCAGATCTGTAAAAAAAAAAAAAAAAAAAAATGAGGAGGGGGGGGGGGGGGGTCGTCCTCGGATCTGCAAGTCATCTGTGTCACGTCACCTGCAGCGTTTTTTCCCCCTGTTGGCAATGGCAGGAATGGACCCGCCCTACTCTGTCTCTGATTGGCTCACCTTGGGGTCGTGTCTCGTATTTTCTTTATGACCGCGAAAAGAACTAAAAATACTCTTGTCAGTTTTGATCGTACAGATAAGAATAAGGTATCATTTGAATCTGCAAAGGGTCTCCTTTTATTTCTGTATAGTCATAATAACAACGAAATAATGTGCTTTTCTAAAATTAATAAAATAAACAGGGTGCGTTCTCTGCAGGCTCTGTCTCTGTCACCTTTCTTCACAGACACGTAAATAAAACAACCTGAATCTCCGCGAATACTCAAATACATGAGACCATATATGTATAGAAAGCTTAAAATGTCTACTTTTAAATGAAGTAAGTCATGTCCAAAACAAATATTCTATGTTAAAGTAATCCGTATGAAACCGACGCGATGTCCAGTTTTCCCGTCTCAACTCATTATATCTAATACGGTCCCGCCCACGCGCCGCTCGCGCCTTTCAGATTCAAACATCCACGTGACGCGCGCGAATGTAAACGCCCACATCGCCTCCGCGTAAACAAACAAGTTCATCCCGGCTACTTTCTGTTTCTGGAAGAAGATCTGCTGAGAGAAATAACCCAGAACTTCAAAATGTGTGTTTGTTTGTTTCCTTCAGAGCACATAAACAATATACACTATGAAAATGCCAGGTTTTGTAATGTTTTTGTAAAGAATTCTCTTCTTCATTACTTCAGTCTTACTCCAAGTGTAACAATATACACTATATCATTCAAAAGCTTGTAGTCAGCATATAGAAATTAAAACTTTTTTTACTTTATCATCAAGTAATGATAAAGACATTTATCATGTTACAAACTATGCTGTTCTTCTGAACTTTCTATTCATCAAAAAAAAAAAACCTCAGCTCTTTTCAACAGAATAATAGTAAATGTTTTTTGAGCAGCAAATCAGAATATTAGAATGATTTCTGAAGATCATGTGACTGGAGTAATGATGCATGGAGTAACTGCACTCGCAAGTGAATCTCAAGTTATTTTGTGTGATAGCTAAATATACTCTAAATAAACTACAAACAAAAAATATATAAATTAATCAATAAAATGATTAATTTACTTGACATGTTAAAATTGATTTACAGTACTTTTTTTTTGCTGTTTTCTAACAGTTTGGACTTGAATAAAGAAATAAAACTTGCACTTAACCTTCTCACAGGCATTTTGTTTTCATAGTTAGACAGATATCGTGATGTATCATTATATGATTGTCTAGCAATATATCGATTATCGCAGAATCGCTGTATCGTGATTATATCGTACCGTGAGGTACCCTGCAATTCCCACCCCTGTGTGTGTGTATATATACAGTATATATATATATATATGGGGGGGGGGTGGAGTTTAGTTTGTCACCTTTTTCACTCCTGACGAGTTTGCACCCCTGTACATGGGAAGTTTTACAAGACAAGTGCTTCACTTCATTTGATTTTTCTAGATGCGCCTTTATATGGTTGATTTGTTATGAAGCTATAAAGTGATTCAGGTCAAAAATTAAAATGATAGATTTTTATAAATAAACAGCTAATATAGGCAATGCTAGTATCGACATATCATGTTCCCGTCTCTACACCCGTGATGTACTCAAAAACCTTATGCTGAGATATATATATATAAAATCTTGTGCACCACTTGAACTTGCTTAATGGTATTAATATGCAGTGTTTCAGTCATCAGACCTTTTTCAGGCATAGCACATATAAAAGAAATCCACAAATATAGCAATTCATACATGGTTTATTTTTAATTCCAGCTGTCCCACAACCCCACAGCTGTACAACACACCTGGAGACGCTTTCATTCACCCTGATCATTAGATGTTAGAAAACATTTAGAAAAGTTTTAAAGAGGTCACCGGATGTGACTTTTATAATGAACATAGCAGTCGTCATTTACTCCTGACATCTGAGCCGCTGAAGACGCAGTGGATTATGTTTGTTTCTGAAGGGAATGCGCCCCCTGATCGTTTATGTTCGCGCGAATCATTCCAGCCTCACCTACAGAAGAACTGAGTATAAGGTTTTTTTTATGAATCTTTGCAAATTGCCTTTCCTAATAATGTGCTAGCTAGCGAGTTTCATAATGAATGCGGCTAAAGTTTATAAAGAGCGGCTCGGAAGAGAGGGGCGGGGTCAGCAGAGCTCATTTGCATTTAAAGCGGCATGCAGTAAAACAGCTTGCTCTGAGAAGATCAGGGTAAAAAGGGGGTTGTTTTACACTACATTGAGAAATTTTAACCAAAGTATGCTACAGACTTTTCATTAAGACCCTGAAGAATCATATCAACTTGTGGAAAATGGGCATCCGATGACCCCTTTAAGTGATCTTTTAATTGCCACTGACTCTGCTGGTACTTTTAGATTTAAGTTCTGCATTCGACACAGTTGACCAGCATGTTCTTCTTTCTTGGTCAGAGCAGGTTGTGGGCATTAGAGGAAATGCTCTAAGTTGCTTTGAATAGTATCTTAAAGCAGAAGTTTCTTGGTCATTGTAGGAGAATTACTCTGGGTGTTGTTCTCTTGACTTGTGGTGTACCGCAGGGCTCTGTTTTGGGCCCTATATTGTTTTTCTTCACATGCTTCCCTTTGGTTCTATTTCTGAAAATCAATGCTTGTATCATAGTTATATGGATGATACACAAATTTATCTGCGCCTGAAGCACAAGAATACTTACTAATTTCTATTGGAACTGCACCAAAAGCACATATTTTTAAGTCGAAAGATTGTAAAATATTATTAGAATTTAAAACAGCTGTTTTCTATGTGAATATGTGTTAAACTGTAATTTATTTCTGTGATCAAAGCTGTATTTTCAGCATCATTACTCCAGTCTTCAGTGTCACATGATCTTCAGAAATCATTCTAATATGCTGCTCAAGAAACATTTCTGATTATTATCAATGTTGAAAACAGTTAATATTTTTGTGGAAACCGTGATACATTTTATTTTTCAGGATTCACAGATGAATAGAGAGTTCAAAAGGACAGCATTTATTTGAAATAGAAATCTTTTGTAACATTAGACATGTCTTTACTGGCAGTTTTGATCAATTTAATGCGTCCTTGATGAATAAAAGTAATAATTTCTTTAAAAAATCTCAATCTTACAGTACGTGCAGTAGGATCAGACAGACAGGTGGTGATGAGATGATTGACAGGCGCCGCTGCATCAGGACCATCATACTGATGTTCACCTCTATCATATATGAATATGACAGCGTATTCTCCCATGATTCCTGTCCTCTCTGGTGAATGTGTGGTGGACACAGTTGCCAACTCTCGCAAGACAAATAAGCAACCGCAGCTTCCAAAACAAGCCCAATATTTTTTTGATGATTTATTATCATCAATATTATTTATTAACAATTATTTATAACTAATAACTGAGCCTGCAGCATATTAAACTGAAACCACTCTTTTATCTGAAAAGCAAAAACAGAAGCTATTTTACAAAAATCAGCAACAAAAGTGGGAACAAAACTCGTCTCCAATCACATGTGAGCAGAATAAGATTGGAGAGATAAAACACAAGAGCTTCAAAGTGGAGCTGTATATAGCCACATATCTATAGCCTAACATATATAGGGCTCATTCTATGGAAATGTCCATTTTTCTGTCCCTAGCCTTTACATAAATATTACACTTGGTTACAATTTTTTATATTTTAAAATGAAACAATGTGTTATTTGAACAATTACACCTTCTTGAGCCATCAATGTGGCAATATTTGTTTTTATTTAATTATAAGGAATTCCAAGCAGCACAAAACTGCTCGTTACAGCCGTGTACAGAGGGAACGTGCTTTATTATGAGATCAAAAACAGGTTTTTCTACCATTTAAAATAAAATAATGTATTCATAACTATCAAATAAATGACATAAAAAAACAAAATGCCAAATAAATATTATAGACAAATATATAAAAAATATTACATTAAATATTATATTAAAAAATAAAATATATTATAATATTATTAAAAAATATTATAAATCATTAAGCTGTCATTTATGTGTATTCATGAAGTAATCTAATAATGTGGTCTAAGTTTAAATGTTAAAAACATTTTAAGACATCTTGCCATACCAGGCTATTCCGAACCAAATGTATTCTCTTAGTATTAGGACATGGCTACTTGTTTTTTATTACAGCCCATGATTATTAATACATTACAAACACATTGTAAAAAATCAGGCTAAAAGAAAGTCACCCCTCTCCTCTACGTCTACTTCTATCATCGCTTGGATTACAGCGTCACGCTTCTTTCTGAATGTGATTTTTCTCCAATGAGAAGCAGAACATATGACAAATTACTCTGGCTCTTATATTATTGCACTGGTGCTATTAACTGTGAGCAGACAGCGTGTCAATCAATGCATTGGAGAATACGGCGAACATAAATAAAGAAACAAAGTCGCTTGTCAGATTTCCCAAACAAGCAACCATATTTTTTTAAACAAGCCCATAAAACCGCAACCCACGACCAGGGATTTTTCCCCGCAACTTTACAAAAAAAGAAGCCCAAAGTCGCGTATAATACACGGACTTGGCAACTGTGGTGGTGGACAGCAGCTCTAATGCCACTGTGGTTTCTTCATCATCATCATCATCATCATCACAGCAGGGCATGCTTCATCTGTCTCGTCTGAATGTGTTCAGTCTTGTTCAGCTGTGTGAGAAAATCTCTGAATGAAGATATCCAGACAGTATCATGGTGTTCTGTCAAGTGCTTCAGCGTGTAAATACTGCGGTGCATGAATATGGTAATCGTTCTGTACTGTAAAATGTGACTGTTTACAGCAGAGGTTCAGATATTTTAATTCTGATCATTTAATTTATGTTCTCTAACGTCGGTTAATGCAGGTAAACAAATAAAGTGTTTTATTTTGATTGTTTTTATTTTCAAATTATTGATTTGATTTTATATTTTTATGATTTATTACATTTTTAGTAAGCATTTTGTTTTAATTATTTTATTTACATTTATATTTAGTCATTTAGCAGATGTTTTTATCCAAAGCGACTTACAAATGATGATAATAGAAGCAATCATTACCAACAAAAGAGCAATAATATACACGTCTCAGATAGCTTAACACCGTACACGTAGCAAGGTTTATTTAGCTTTTTGTTAATTGTATAATAAATAAAAAGAAAACAAATAGAATACAAAAAGAATAGAGAAAACAAGAAGTTACTAAATTAATAGAGTGCAAGTCTAAAAGGGGCAGTTTTTATTTATTTATTTGACAATTATCTAATGTAACATTTTATGATTTATACAATTTTTAGTATGTGTTATATTTTGATCTTTTAAAATTGTTTATTTAATTTTACATTTTTATGATTTGAGTAATTTTTAGTGTTTTATTTTAATTATATTTATTTTATTATTTATTCAATTTAATTTGTAGGACATTGATATTTATTTTATTTTTATTTATTTTATTTTACATTTTTATGATTTAAGTAATTTTTAGTGTTTTATTTTAATTATATTTATTTTATTATTTATTCAATTTAATTTGTAGGAAATTTATGTTTTTTATTTTTTAATTATTTATTTTTCATTTTACATTTTTATGATTTAAGTAATTTTTAGTGTTTTATTTTAAT
>JAPDDO010000278.1:237500-252500 GCA_027422415.1 Schizothorax lantsangensis
CTGCTGCATTTCTATTATTATTTCATTCATCAGTTTTGAGTGAACTGTTATTTGTTATTTGGCTGCAGTTTTAGTGAAGTTCTGCTGCTCTCCTGTTTTGAGTGAACGGTGTTATTTGTTAGTTTTAGTGAAGTTCTGTGATTTCTATTATTATTTCATTCATCAGTTTTGAGTGATGTTATTTGGCCGTTTTAGTGAAGTTCTGCTGCATTTCTATTATTATTTCATTTATCAGTTTTGAGTGAACGGTTATTTGGCTGCAGTTTTAGTGAAGTTCTGCTGGTTTCTATTATTATTTCATTCATCAGTTTTGAGTGAACTGTGTTATTTGGCTGAGTTTTAGTGTTCTGCTGCATTTCTATTATTATTTCATTTATCAGTTTTGAGTGAACTGTGTTATTTGGCTGTAGTTTTAGTGAAGTTCTGCTGCATTTCTATTATTATTTCATTCATCAGTTTTGAGTGAACTGTGTTATTTGGCTGCAGTTTTAGTGAAGTTCTGCTGCATTTCTATTATTATTTCATTCATCAGTTTTGAGGAACGGTGTTATTTGGCGCAGTTTTAGTGAAGTTCTGCTGCATTTCATTATTATTTCATTCATCAGTTTTGAGTGAACCGGAGTTTTAGTGAAGTTCTGCTGCATTTCTATTATTATTTCATTCATCAGTTTTGAGTGAACAGGCCTACTTCAACTACTCCACCAGCAAACGCATCACGCGGCCCACCAACGCCGACGACCCCAACAGCGGGAACAAAGTGCTGCTGCTGTCCATCCAGAACCCGCTCTACCCCATCACCACGGTACACCTCGTCTCACCTCAGCCTCCCCACGATTAATCCACCATCCATTGATTGAGATGCAATCGATTAAAGCTATCGATGGTCGATTAAGCAGTTTGATTTTGGGGTGTGCGCGGCTCACTGGGATGTTTGGCGAAAATAATACACTAACGTACAAATTACGTACGCTTCTAATGTGATCCAAACTTTAAAAGCACATTAATACAGAAACAACACAAAGTTCTTTTGTATTGAAATGTAGTAACTAAGTCATGTTTAATTATAATTTCCCCAGATAATTGTTTCATATCGGGCTCTGACATGAGCAGGACAGATATATATATATATATTAGTGCTGTCAAACGATTAATTGCGATTAATCACATCCAAAATAAAAGTTTTTGTTTACATAATATATATATATATATATATATATATGTGCTGTGTATATTTGTTATGTATATATAAATACACACACATGCAAAGTTATATATATATATATATATATTAGTGCTGTCAAACGATTAATCGCGATTAATCGTATCCAAAATAAAAGTTTTTGTTTACACAATATATATATATATATGTGTGTGCTGTGTATATTTATTATGTATATATAAATACACACACATGCATGTATATATTTCAGAAAAATATGCTGTTTATATATTATATTTATTTATATATAATATAAGTTATATGAATGTAAATAAATATATCTAAATACATGTAAATATTTTAAATATATATACTGAATGTGTGTGTATTTATATATACATAATAAATATACACAGTACACACACATATATTATGTAAACAAAAACTTTTATTTTGGATGCGATTAATCACGATTAATCGTTTGACAGCACTAATATATATATATACAGTATATAGCCTGTGTATAATTAATTCCTACAACTTATTAATTTGTGGCCACTGTCCATATTTCATTAATTTGCATGATTTAACTAAAATGAGGGAACAAATTAATATGTCATAGGAACTAATTCTTAATTCATGGCCACGAAATGTTTAATTTCCCACCCGTACAGTAAGAGATGCGAAAACAGTGATTAATAGTGAACGACAATAAAATACACCGAGGGTGAGACGCTGAGGATTTGGGAAGAGAAACTATAAATATTATTATATTCGTGTAAATTCGTGACTCACCGGCAGAACACAACACAAAGCCGCGTATGGCTTTAAATGTATCGATCGATGTCACAATGTAACAGTTGCCTGCAAACCCAATATTTCTCTTATAAACAAAGCTTTGTACCTCACTTGTGTCGTAATACTCACATTAAAATGTTTAATATGAGCAGCAGTGTGTTTTGACGCAGCACCTCCGGTGGTTGGAAGCGGAATTTATTTTAAATGACAATAATGTAAATAGTAGTGCTGTCAAACTATTAATCCAAAATAAAAGTTTTTGTTTACATAATATATGTGTGTGTATATTTATTATGTATATTTAAATACACACACATGCATGTATATATTTCTGATTTTTTTTTTTTTTATATATATTAAATATATTTATTTATAATATAAATTATATGAATATTAATATAGACGTAAATATTTTCAAAATATATACTGTATGTGTGTGTATTTATATATACGTAATAAATATACACAGAACACACTCATATATTATGTAAACAAAAACTTTTATTTTGGATTAATAGTTTGACAGCACTACTATTTACATTATTGGCATTTAAAATAAATTCCGCTTCCAACCACCGGAGGTGCTGCGTCAAAACACACTGCTGCAAAAAACTTTTATTTTGGATGCGATTAATCGCGATTAATCGTTTAACAGCACTAGTCAATTGCAAACATTGAGATTGTGTTTTAAAATACAATGAGCACCATTAAACTATTATAAAATGTCTCCGTGAAACAGCCAACAAAGTATAATGATCCCAAACGTAACGATACGGTGCTGTATCATTGATCATAATCACATTATTAATTTTACAATCCTGCGACTAGCCTTTTATTTAAACTAAAACCCCTTTAATTCGGGCGAGGAAGCTAGCGTTTTGAGTGGCGTTTGCACATCTATTGAAACTGCAATAAACACATTTTACAGTATTATTGATTAATTGATCGTTGATTTAAACGACGATTGATCATTGAACATCCCTACTCTCAACAGCTTCTGCTCTTCCTCTTTAGGATGTTTTGTACACGGTGTGTAACCCGATCGGAAGCGTGCTGCGCATCGTGATCTTCAAGAGGAACGGGATCCAGGCCATGGTGGAATATCCTTCTGCTGAATCATAACTTAACCATAAACCATCAAACACAGACCAGTTATGATTTCAGAGGCTGTTATTCGATGGTTTATGCTTCTCTCAAAGCCGTCAGGCAGCATTATTTCAACTTATTTTCTAAATAATTGCATTCAATAGCAGAACTCATGGTTAAAAACTACATTTCCCATAATTCTGCAGAGAAATCTGCACCTATCAGAGAGCTGAAACAAAATAACTCTTTAGCTCCGCCCACTCCAATGAAGCACTGCAAGTAATTAAGTAAATGCTCTCAAAATACTTAAATATTTGCATGTATAAAATATAAAATAAATAGTTTGAAAAATAGTTTGAAATATATATATGTGTGTGTGTGTGTGTGTATAATCAACTGTTATTCAAATCAGTAGTTAATTTAAACATACACTATTTAAAATTTATTTAAAGAATACAATGCTATTTTATTTAATTATAGTAAAAGGACATGCAAAAATTTAATTTATTTAAAAATATTATGAGTACAATATTGGAATTTTTTTTTATATTATATTTATTAATATAGAACATAATTACTAAATGTGACCCTGGACCACAAAATAAGGGTACATTTTGTGAAATTGAGATTTATGCATCATCTGAAAGCTGAATAAATAATATTTCCATTGATGTATGGTTTGTTATGATAGGACAATATTTGGCTGAGATACAACTATTTTAAAATCTGGAATCTGTGGGTGCAAAAAAATAATAATATATATAAAAAAAAAAAAAAATGTTACTGAATAAAAATGAGGATCATACATGATCATTTTTTTGATGCACAAATTTCATAAACTACTCTCTAAAACATAATATAAAGATCTGAAAATGCATTTGTTTTTAAATCTGGTCTTTAAAAGGAAATGCTGCATGTATGGAGTCTAATGATGAGCTGATGATGATATTTACATCCTTAGACCTTTCATTAAGACGTTAGGTTCGTTTGAATCAGCTTGTGCTTTTGGATGTACGTTCACTCCCCAGACACACATTACACACGCTCATTAAATATGCATGTATCCCGGCAACGTGACGAGGGTGTTCCACCGGGAGCTTCAGCAGCCCGTTTACATGCTGTTTACTCCCAACAATGTTGTTGTTGTGTTGTAAGCAGTGTTGGGCAGTAACTAATTACTGTAACTTAGTTACTGTAATAACATTACTTTTTGCAGTAACTAGTAGTGTAACTAATTACTAATAAGATTTCAGTAATAATATTACAGTTATCGTCCATAAAACAGCTTAGTTACTTGTGATGCCTCGACCCGCTGATTTAAAATCCAACAATCAAATAATTCATAGATTTATGTTCATAATTTTCACGACTCATGCATGTGATGAGGTGCAGCAGGTGAGCTCGGAATATAGAAAAGCTTACATTCAGCAGATAGAAATATTGCATTATATTGATTTTGTCAAGAAAAAAGATGATCTGAACACTGTTGTGTGTTACTGTACTCTGCATTACATCCCTCTGATCACATTATATTACTATAATTAATAATATTTTTGGAAAATTAAACAGTTTCTTACAAACTTATGTGATTTGATAAAATATAATCGTATATGGGAAACAACACTACTAATCACTAATACAACACTACTTGAATGTCACTATTAATTATTGAGTGTTTGTAATAACTAATAATGTGGATTTTGGTGAAATGATGAGGCAGAAATATGTTATTAGTAACATTTATGTGGAAGATACACTGTTACAACTTCTGTGTGGCGTGAAGAAACAATGTAACTAATTACTGTTGACAGAAAGTAACAATATTACTTTTGAAAGGAGTAACTAGTAATGAGTAATATATTACATTCTTTGAGTAACTAGCTCAACACTGCTGTTGTAAGTGTGTGTTCTGTGGAGTTTTTCCTTGACGGCCGTCACGTTCGAATCCATCCAGAACGCTCAGAAGGCCAAATCCGCCCTCAACGGGGCCGACATCTACGCCGGCTGCTGCACACTGAAAATCGAATACGCTCGGGTAAATGTGCAGCGTTCACACACACACTCACACTCTCACACACACACACAGCGCTGGATCTAACACACATGCAGTGCCGTTGTGCTCTCTCATTCTAGCCCTCACGCCTCAATGTCATCAGAAACGACAACGACAGCTGGGACTACACCAAACCCTTCCTGCTGCGCCGAGGTACGAGAGTGTGTGTGTGTGAGAGAGAGAGTGTGTGTGTGTGTGTGTGTGTGTGTGTGTGAGAGAGTGTGTGTGTGTGTGTGTGAGAGAGAGAGTGTGTGTGTGTGTGTGTGAGAGAGAGAGAGAGTGTGTGTGTGTGTGTGTGTGAGAGTGTGTGTGTGTGTCTGTGTGTGTGTGTCTGTGTGAGTGTGTGTGTGTGTGTGTGTGTGTGTGTGCGCGTGTGTGTGTGTGTGTGTGTGTGTGTGTGTTTATCACTCCTTGCTCTTTAGGAGACCCTCAGGAGTTCTCAGTTCAGTTTAATGATCAGCTTTGTCTGATGTTCTCAAATGCTTCAGAAGAACTGAAAACAGACCCAAATGAGTCACAGTCAGAGTTCAGATCAGCACTTCTCAAACTCTGACTCCGGTTAACACTTTGTTTTAATGTACTGAAACTAGTTAAATTAATTAAATAAAACATTTTTATATTCATTATATACATTATACATTATATTTTATTATACATTATATACTATATAAATTATATTATTACATATATTATTATATTCATTTATATTTAAATTAATTAATTGAATTATTTTTTATTTAAATAATTATTTTGTTATTATTGTAATTAATAATAATCAGTTTGTGATTTTTGTAAATTCAAGGTTCATGGGTTCAGGTTTTTACTCACAAATGGCAATTTCTCAGCAATTTTTACTCAAATATTTTAAAGCTTGACATAAACGTCAGCTAGATAAATGTATATTATTTATAGAAATGTCCATGCATTTTTAAGGTTTTATTATTTTAAACATATTTGATTAATACCTATTTAATATAAAACAAAAAAATAAATAAATAAATATGATGGCAGATAAAAGAACTGAATGTTCTTTAGGGTTCAGTAACAAATTTGGTTGTACATTACACCTTTGACTTCTCCGCTGTATTTGTTATAGAAATGTCCATGTAATTTTAAGATTTTATTCATTTCCATGTTTTTTCCATTTTTAGATATTTTTTTAGTATCTATTTTAAAAAGGTATTTAAAAAAGATATCTAATATATGTGTATATTTATATATGTATATATTTATAAGATATTTGATCTTAAGATATAAAATGTATTATAATATTTAAATACATTTCTATTTAATTTTTTCTAAAACAAATTTAGATATCATATTGTACAATGCATATATATATATATATATATATTATTTTATTTTTTTTCGTAAGATATATGGAAAGAAAAAAAAAATTGTCTTGAATTTTGAGTTTATTTTAAAGTTTTAATTCATTTTAATGCTTGCGTATTTTATTTTATGTTAAATCATGTTCACTCGTCTTGTAAGTGTGCCGAGGCCCCTGATTGATCTAGATCTCTATAATTAGTGTGAACAGCAACCCAGATCATTTGAGGAGAAACATTGGGCTTCATTTTGAAGTCTATGACATGACTTCACAATGGTTTTAGACATTGTTGAGATCTGGTGAGATATTACTGTGGTTCTTTAGTAGAGACACGTCTTGCTCTATTTGCTCCTTTTGAATCTCATTGCTGTCTGTGAGAAATGGCAGATCTGATGTGTGTTTTGTGTTCTTCTGGTTAGTTCATGTGAAGCTGCAGATCTTTGTAATAGTTCGTCAGGTTGTTTTGCTGCGTAATATGTGGGTGTATGAAGCTTCAGTGTGATATACCTGCAGAGATTTGCTCTGATTCACCCTCAGCGTCACGTGTTTCAGCTCAAACTCCCACATCATGTGAGTGCGCGGGTTTCACCTGTGCGCAGCGGTTGCTAGGGGCATCTGGATGGTTGCTAGGGTGTTGTGTGAGGTTCTTACTGTGTCTTTCAGGAGCAGATTTCCTATAATGCAGTGTGGTGTATTATGTGGCTTTAGTCACGTGTGTGCGTGTGTTAGCCAGACGGCGGCTCAAAGCGGCGTAAACAGTGTTATCAGCATCAAACAGCAGCGTTCAGCCATCGATCGGCTCCAGACTGAAGGGCCGCTCAGCGTTTCTCAGTGCTGCTTTGTTATTGACTGAAGACAAGAGCGCGAGCTGAACTCACACGCTAATGTGAAGACATTTATCACAGAATATTAATGAACGTGCTACAGTACCTCTGTGTTAAACCTCTCTTCCTCTCTTTATTCTCTGTCTCGCTTTATTCCGGCGCTCTCAGCATTCTGTACTTTCCATCAGCACTTTGTAGAATTAGAAATGTGATGGCTGAATCTCAGATCTCCTTCAGACACGCGGAGCCTGATCGATCTCAGCTGTAGGTTTAGACCAAATGATGAATATTAACATTACATTTTTTAAGGTGAGACGCTATAGGACATTGTTTTTGCATGCATTGATCAAATTTAGTTGAATAATATGTCTTCTTTTAGACTAGTAGAAAGAAAACATCCAAAATACACATTTAAGTGTTTATTTTATTGCAACTTATCTATTTGCGTCTATAGATTTCAATTACAATACATATTTTTAAAAGTTTTTTCTCCACTTCAGCAGCACTTACAGACACCAAACTTTACAGTTTAATTCCTCTCTATATTCTGAAGGGTTTTACTGAGGGGTTTGTTCAGATATCCTTCACACTGATTTATATAACTTTTTTTTTAAACATGGTGAAAATGTGTTTTTTTCTGTCTGTTGACAGTATTTTCTGATTTATTGTGTGATAAAAAGAGAAATCCAAAATCCCCTCAGTAACAACCTTCAGAATATAGAGAGGAATAATACTGTAAAGTTTGGTGTATGTAAGTGCTGCTGAAGTGGAGATAAAACTCTTTAAAGATATAGGATTTGAATTGAAATATACAGACGCAAATAGATAAACTGTAATAAGACGAGACACTACAAACAAAACCAGTGTTTTTTCATGTTCTGGTCAATTTTGAGATTTTGATCTATTTTACTTCCATAGCTTTTCAGATTAGTGTAAAGAAAACATCTAAAATGCACATTTATGTGTTTATTTTATTACATTTTATCTATTTGCATCTTTAGATTTCAATTGCGATACATATCTTTAAAAGTTTTTTCTCCACTTCAGCAGCACTTACATACACCAAACTTTACAGTTTTATTCCTGTCTATATTCTGAAGGTTTCTACTGAGGGGATTGTTGATATATTATTCACACTGATTTATACAACATTTTACTCCTAAAACATGGTGAAAATGTGTTTTTTTCTGTCTGTTGACAGTATTTTCTGATTTATGGAGTGATAAAAAGAGAAATCCAAAATCCCTTCAGTAAAAACCTTCAGAATATAGATATGAATAAAACTGTAAAGTTTGGTGTATGTAAGTGCTGCTGAAGTGGAGGAAAAACTGTTTAAATATTATGGATTATCTTAGTTAAAGATACTATTATTTAAAGATATGTATTATTAAGTGGAAAGAAAACACCCAAAAGACACATTCAAGTGTTTATTGTTGTACTACATATATTGTGTAGATTTATGTTCTGGAAATCTATGGAATTTAGTGCATATATAATTAATTAATAGTATGCATATTCAAACATAACATTTTAGAAAACTTGTAATACATAACAGTTGTCTTGATGTACTGTGATTAATCAGCTGAAGTATGGTGATATCTGTTAGTTTACATTTTAACCATATTCACCAGTAGTGTATTGCCTTAAATAATTAAAGACACTTTGTTTTTTGTTGGAAGAAACAACAGATATGTTTTACATTTTACTGTCTGACATGAAAATTATTTTTAATTACTAAAATTATACAGCAATGTCACTGTTGACAGAATATTGAATTTAATGTGAAAATAAACTATTATAAATAAATTGGCTAAAAACAAACAAATTTTGAAATTCTATTTACTAGAAATGTAATATTTATCAGTGTCCTATATTTTGCATGCAACCCTGTTATCACATTAATTAAAAAAATTGTAACATGACTTTATTTGGACCCTTTTTTCAGAATGTTTCAAATTAGTACATAATTTATTTTACTAATTTATGCTAATTTTGCAGTCTGTTCAATAGCAACACCCATTCTGGATGTTGTTTTGCAATTATACACTGCAAAAAAATATTTTCTTCCTTAGTATTTTTGTCTTTTTTTCTAGTATAAATACCTAAAAATTCTTGGGATTTCTAAGTAAAATGACTTAAGATATTATGTCTTGTTTTCTGAAAATATTATCCAAATTTTGTTAGTTTTTGCTTAAAACAAACAAAAATATCTGCCAATGGGGTAAGAAAAGTAATCTTGTTAAGCCTTTGAATTAAGATAATTTTTCTTTCCTCATTGGCAGATATTTTTACTTGTTTTAAGCTAAAATAACTAAATTTTGATAATATTTTCAGAAAACAAGACAAAATATCTTAAATCATTTTACTTAATGCATCCTGATTCAAGAATTTGTAGATATTTATACTAGAAAACAAGACAAGAAAATGTTTTTTGCAGTGTATTTATTTTTATCTTTGAATAAATATAAATATATTTTATATTTATAAAGGTGGATTTTTTTTTTTTTTTTGCTAAAATGTCCCATATTTTTATTTACAAAAATTGCAAACCACATCAAAACTGAGTGAGTGCTTCAAGAGTTTTGTAGTCATGCAGTCAGATCTCCATCTGTTTGGCTAAATGTGCAGCTCTTCTGTGTTTATGTCCTCATCCGTGTGTTATATCAGTACATGAGGAGGCTCAGCTGATGGCTGAAGGTCACATTGAGCCGCTCTGAAGACGGAGCCCAGCAGTGCCAAACGCTTCCTGCCGCTAACTGCTCATTTTGTAGCAATTAGCGACGACTGCGTATGAGTTCCTCCAGACTCACGTCTGCCTGATTCTGTCCACACACACACACATGTGTTGTGCTGTTGTGTGTGTGTTCTCTGACGTGTGTTTTCCAGTGATTCTCTAACTCCGTCTGTTTAAGCTTCTTTGGCTATAAAAAGCACCTGGGAGTGTTTTTTCTTCAGATTGTCTGTTTTTCTGCTTCGTCTAAAGAGGATTATATTTGAATCCAGCCTAATTTACAAAGCCTTTCTACCCGTCTCTCTCTCTCAGTCTCTGCCTGTCTGTCTCTCAGTACGTACAGGAGTGTTTATGTGACATTTAATGACTTTTATTTCCCTCTTTCACCTTTACGAGGCGCCCAGCAGCTCTTGTGTTTCGTTTGGTTCAGTCACATGTGAAAGTGAATGTAATATTGCAAATGGTCTCTAGTCGACTGCTTTTATGTTCATCCAAAATCAGAAAAAGAAATTGCATTTACTTTTATGCATTTGGCAGATGCTTTTATCCAAACGGATTTGCATTGCATTGAATCAGTTCATGCATTTTCTAATAATTGAACCCATTAGCTTGGTGTTGTGATCTCAATGCTTTACTGTTTGAGCTACAGAAATGCAGAACTAAATTTCACATACAGTACAGTAATGGTCTTAAAAAAGACTTTATTATCTTCAACATCTGAAGAAATTATCTTCAAGATGTTTTGTGTTTTGAGATTATTTTCATGCCAGTGAAGCACTCAAATTCTCATGAAAAGGAAAAAATATTAAAATTATATTTAATTATCTAAATTTTATAAATTTTTTTGGTTAGTATTTAATAATCTGTCTCACTGTCAAAAAAAATACAACAAAATTGTAAATACAACAAAGATTATCAGAGTACATTTTACAAACAAAAAATACTATTTGAGTTTTCTTAAAAAAATGTTTTTAAATTTTTTTATTAATGTAGAAAATGTAAAACGTTTAAAAATAAATTTAAATTCACTGTCCTACTTGCCATTTCTTTGTAATTTACTATCAATTTCTGAATAAAAATAGTCTCTTCACCAGTTTTTGTACAACATTGTTGTATTTTTAATTTTTGTGGATTCAAAGAACGAAAATCTATATATATACTTTATGTACTGTATAATGTGTGTGTATGTGTATGTGTGTGTGTGTGTGTGCGTGTGTATGTGTGTGTGTGTGTGTGTGTGTATGTGTGTCTCTGTATGTGTGTGTGTGTGTGTGTGTATGTGTATGTGTATGTGTATGTATGTGTGTGTATTACATACATTATATATAAATTAAATTATATATTAAAATATTGAAACAAATGTCATTGTGAATGAAAAAACCTCCCTAGTAAATGATCCAGACACGCATGGAGTCGTGTGAAGTGAGGGATGTTAATGATATTAAACAGATCTTCAGGATCATGTGCATCTGTTGTGTTCTCACAGTGAATGTTATACCGGTGTATATGTGGGTGTATTGACAGTGTGTGTGTTGAATGTGTTTTACTGTAGAGCGTGGTAAAGGTCGACAGCGGCAGGCTATCCTGGGAGAACATCCGTCCTCGTACAGTGATAACGGATACGGTCAGTCTCTCATTCAAGCACCACTGACTCACGAGCTCTGACCCGCTGAACAGAGAAGAGCCAAAGCTGTGTGTTTATATATAGGGCTCTATGAAATCTGTTTTAATTTTTCTGGACTCCTTTTTAATGCACAAAATTAAATTGTATTAATCAAAAAGCATGCCTAATTAATTAAAATCATGAAACTTATACAATTTAACATTAACTTCTTAAAAAATGACATGTTTAGGGTCGTATGAAATGTTTTATTTTTTTCTCACCTTATGTTTTATTACCAAATTCTGTGTTTTAGCACGTATGATTATTTGAATGCATACAAACAATTTGTATTTATTCTTACAGTAGCTTATGAAATCCCCCCCCCTCATAAATTCTGTGTTGTGTATTTAAATTTTACTGATTATCAGATGAAGCATAAAACATTGATTTAGCTTATGTTTTAATTAATGAAAATTAAACTTTTGGCAAATAATTTTAATATTTTAAAATTAAAATATTTTGTGATTATTTCTTAAAAAAATTAAGTTTTATTATTGTTCAACAGTAGTAGTAGTATTACGTTCATTCTAGTAAATAATAGTAATATAGCTATTTCTGACACAATGTCTTCAAGTTAAACAGGACTTTTATTTTGACGGGTTGCCGAGTAAAGTTCTGTGTGTATATGATATGACTAGTTTTACTCAAATGAAATGGTAAAATGCTGGTTTCGATCAGTTTTGGAGATATTGTTGATGTATTTATGTCTTCATTGAGACGTCAGACGCTGAAATCACGCGCTCTGTGTATGTAGTAAACAAAACCCTGCTCCATTCACACAGAGACACATGCAGGATTCAGATTTACATCAGATACTAGTCCATATCACCATTTGATTTAAGTGTAATGACCTACTTTTGATTAATTCATCCAAACTTTGACAAACTCCGTGACATTAAACTATAAATACAGTTATGACTGGATTCCATCTGTGTTTTCTACATCATAGAGTCCTAATTAAGGCCTGAAGTGTGTGTGTGTGTGTGTGTGTGTGTGCAGGCTCTCACTGCCCCCTGCTGCCGCTGCCCGGTAATAACCGCTTCAAGCGCGGCTCTCATGATGTCCCGGAGGTGGTGGCGTATCCGCTGCCCCAGACCTCCTCGTACATGAGCCACGCCTCCAGCTCCGTTGCCATGGTGAGCGGCCTGCATCCCGCCAAGATGAACTGCACCCGCATCTTCAACCTCTTCTGTCTCTACGGAAACATCGAGAAGGTAAAGCATCCTTTGACTAATTGATTTTACTCATGTTTTGGAGGTAACTTGTGTCATTTATTAACATCAGGTAATATATTAACATCATTAACAAACAATGAACCATGCATTTATTACACTATTTAATAATCTTTGTTAATGTTAATGAAAATACAGTTGTTTATTCATGTTAGTGCATTAACTAATGTTAACAAACACAACTCGTGATTTTAATAATGCATTAGTAAATGCTGAAATTAACATGAAGTAGATTAATAAATGCTGTTCATTCTTAGTTCATGTTAACCCTAATTGTAACGAGTTACCGTGTTGGATTTAATCTGGATTTGATTTTTCTAATTTTAGTTTTAGTAATTTAGTCATTTTATGTCTATACAGTTTTTATTAAATTTTATTTTAGTTGTTTTAGGTGTTATTTTTTGTTTTAGTTATCATCAAATAATGTATGCATTTAGTTATTTTAATATGTTAAACTAAATGAAATGAGAAATGTTTCCGTGGCAACTCGCTGAAATATACTTTTTTTTTTTAATATATATATTTTATGAGTCTATATTTTATTTCAATTAATATAAAAAAATATGGTTTGAGTTTTAGTTAATTATGAAAACTGTGTTTGTACAATATACAGTCAAACCAAAATGTATTCAGACATCTTCAGCATTATATCACAGTTTATTCATTATAATGATAATAAAATATGAGAAGAGCTTGTGTCAGAATCTTGATAATATCAGATAACTTTGATAGAAAGGAATGTAATGTATTCAGTTGAATATCTGTTAGATGTTATATTTAAGACACAATTAGATAAAACCAATTAATCACCAAGAGATGCTTCATTTAGTTCAGTCTGTGTGTAAAACATCACATTAGTAATTAAAGAAAAACACGAGCAAAAGGTTAAAGTGTTTGGATGATTTTTGCTCCCATATTTTACTGCTAGTTCACTGTATGAACAATTTTTGTGTGTAATATGTCACAGTTTACTTTATTTTGCTCTCCTCACTCACATACATGAACTATAGTGTCCTGCACACACTAATAAACAAATAATGCTGTCTGAATAATATTTGGTTTGACTGTATATTGGGAGAAATGTTTTCCCAGAAGTGAGTTTAATCTGAGAAAACCTCTTTACTGACGTCCTCATGTGTAAAAACATTATAAAAATAAAGTAAATAGAGCATAGATGCAGAATGTTTTCTGTTAGGGTTATGTATTTAGCTGTGTGTGTGTGTCTGTGTGTGTCTGTGTGTGTCTGTGTGTGTGTGTGTGTGTGTGTGTGTCTGTGTCTGTGTGTGTCTGTGTGTGTGTGTGTGTGTGCAGGTGAAGTTCATGAAGAGCGTCCCGGGCACGGCTCTAGTAGAGATGGGTGATGAGTACGCGGTCGACAGAGCAATCACACACCTCAACAGCATCAAAGTGTTCAGCAAACGCCTCAACGTCTGGTGAGCACACACACACACACACTCACACACACTCACACACACACACACATGCACATGCACTCACACGCGCACACACACACACACACACACACACACACACACACACACACACACTGGAGCTCAAACAGCATGAGGCGATCAGCTGTAGTCAGTGTTTATGACAGTAACATGTTCTCTCTCTCTGTGTGTGTGTGTGTGTGTGTGTGTGTGTGTCTGTGTCTGTGTCTGTGTCTGTGTGTGTGTGTCTATCTGTGTGTGTGTCTGTCTGTGTGTGTGTGTGTGTGTGTGTGTGTGTGTGTGTGTCTATCTGTGTGTGTGTGTGTGTGTGTCTGTGTCTGTGTCTGTGTCTGTGTGTGCGTGCGTGTGTCTGTGTCTGTGTGTGTCTGTGTGTGTGTGTGTAGTGTGTCGAAGCAGCACGCTGTGATCCCCAGTCAGGTGTTTGAGCTGGATGACGGCTCCAGCAGCTATAAGGACTTCGCTATGACGCGTAACAACCGCTTCACCAGCGCCGGCCAGGCGTCCAAGAACATCATCCAGCCGCCCTCCTGTGTGCTGCACTTCTACAACGTGCCGCCCTGCATCAGCGAGGACGACCTGCAGCGGGTGAGACGCTCACAACACACACCTCGTCCATCTTCATTTGACCCTCTATCTCTAGCACTCTCTGTTATAATTCAATTTTATTATACCT
>JAPDDO010000278.1:270000-287500 GCA_027422415.1 Schizothorax lantsangensis
AGTGTTTCCCATACGCTGATTTATTTGTGGCGGGCCGCAACAATATCCACCGCCCGCTGCCATCAGCTCCCGCGTCTCACACAATATTTAGCAACTTTCAGACCCTTTTGGCGGCTTTTTTTTCCCCATAACAGGTACATACTGACAAACCTAGCGACTTTTTTGAAAAAACCTTAGCTATGGTTCAGTTGGAAGATGTCTCCAGTACTGCCCCGCGAGTGCGAGGTCTGACTCTCCCGGCGCAGTGTCGCCTCTCTCTGCGTCTGTTCTGAGCAGTGAGCGTCAGAGAAGCAGCGCATTCAGTTGTTCGTAACGCAGCAAAATCGTCAGTAAATCATTTACAAAACAGCGTTTCCAAGCACCTGTCGCTTACTGACTGTTTGGACTTTTAAATATGAACATAATTCGTCTGTTAATATGCTCATAGTTTGTTATTCAGACACAGGCAGTGCGCTGAATGAGACAAAACAGCAATATAGCCAAAACCACCGCATATAGTCGCGTTTTAGTGTAAGTTAGATGTATATTGATTTTATCAGACGATGTTGCGATTATAAATCAGGATTTAAGTATAGTGAGTGATTCCTGGTTAACATTTAGTATTAATGGGTCGTGTTTACCATTTATACTTGTTTTATGTATGACAACAGAAAATATAATGTGAACAGCTTTATTGGGCATTCAGTTGTATTACAGTATGTTACAGTTCATAGAGTAGAACAGATCTGAAGTGCCAAAACTCGTCTGGACGCAAACTTGATGCAATGACGTCATAAATATGCAAATTAATACGTGACGTCACCTGCCGCCACAAGTCTCACAAAATCCTGTGGGAAACACTGGTGTGTGTGTATATATATATATATATACACACACACACACACACACACACACACAGCATGTATATATTTAAGAAAAATATATTAAATATGATATAATTTATATGGATATAAAATTAAATATATGCATGTAAATACTTGTAATTATTTTCAAAATATATGCTGTATGTGTGTGTATTATATATATATATATATATATATATATATATATATATGTATATGTATATGTATATGTATATGTATATGTATATGTATATGTATATGTATATGTATATGTATATGTATATGTATATGTATATGTACACGTACACGTACACGTACACGTACACGTACACGTACACGTACATGTATACATACACACATACACGTATACACATACACGTATACATGTATACATACACACATACACATACACATACATGTACACATACACATATACACATACATGTATACATACACATATACACATACACATATACACATACATGTATACATACACATACATACATGTATACATACACACATACACATACACGTATACATGTATACATACGCATATACATATACACATACACATATACACATACACATACACGTATACATACACGTATACATACACATACACACACACACACACACACACATACACATACACATACACATACACATACACATACACATACACATACACATACATGTATACATACACATATACACATACACGTATACATGTATACATACACATATACACATACACATACACGTATACATATATACATACACATATATATACATATACACATACATGTACACATACACGTATACATACACACATATACATATACATAGTGTTCCTGTGGCTCAGTGGTAGAGCATTGCGTTAGCAGCGCAAAAGGTTGTGGGTTCGATTCCCAGGGAACACACATACTGAAAAAATGTATAGCATGAATGCACTGTAAGTCACTTTGGATAAAAGCGTCTGCTAAATGCATAAATGTAAATGTAAATATACACATACACGTATACATACACATTTATACATATACACGTATACATAATAAATATACAGTACACACAACATATATTATGTAAACAAAAAATGTTTATTTTGGATGCGATTCAGCGCGATTAATTGTTTGACAGCACTATTAATAAATAATAATAACTAAAAGCTATTGACATTTAAAAAGCAGCAAAAATGACAAAATAAAATTACTTTTAACTAAAATGAAAGGGAAAAAAATCATTAAATGTTACATTTTCTTTACTCTAAAAATACTAGGTTTTTAATTGGCAAACATATGAAAATCACACTAAATGCACTTTTAATTTTCTTAAATTAAAAAACGCAGCACTGTCTTTACTCTCGAGTCTGCCTGAGGATTTTATTATTATAGTGTTTTGTAGTATTAAATCACTATATTATCATCTCCAGCTGTCACTGTATAATACTGATGATGATCTGAAGCTCATATGGTTCTGAGATCCTCGTGTGAGCAGAAATCACAAACACTAGTGTTTCTGTCATGAGCTGGATCTGTGTTTTCTGTGTCAGACTGTGTTTTTGAGGTTAAACTGGTTTGGGCTGGTTTGCGTCTGTCGCTGGGGTTTGTGGGTAACTTTAGACGGGCTGATGTGGGTCACTGCATTCACGCTCTGTTTTGAGGACAAACGCACTGATCCGCTGACTGAACGCTTCTGGGACTCGTACTATAGTAAAGTAGTATATACTATAGTATAGTGTTTATATTATATTATTAACCGAACTGAACCGAACCACTAGTTAAGAACCGGTTAAACGCTTGTACACTGGGTTGCAACCTTTCACACTAGTGTTAATGACAGTCTGGTTTGGAAAGGGTTAATTAGTATGTTTTTGTGTTAAAATGATTTTATTTGGATAACTAGACTTTAAAAATGCAAACACATAACTGCATTATAACAAAAATGCTTATAATAATTGCACAGAGAGATTAAAATATGTAGAGAGAAAAAAATTTTTTTTTATTAAAAAATAAAATAAATAATATTAATAAAATAAATATTTTTATTAGTGCAAATAAATTAAGTTACACACCAGACAGAAAACACACACTCAACTCAACCCAAAACTGCCATAAACAAAAATTAAAATTAGAAAATTAAGACTTTAAAAACATATTAGTCACCAGTTTGATGAAAAGAAATAAAAGATAACCAGATATTGTCAAATAACAGCATTTTGTCCTGTAAGACACATCTGATTTGTTCTAAATGTAATGTACCAGTCGAGTCCATCAGTCACAATTTCTCAATAAATCTTCAGAAATCAATATAAGGAGTTTTTTAATTAATTTGGTTGATTTGACACCTTATAATCAAGATGCTATCTGATTCAAAATGCATGTCAGATGTATATGCAAAAACATTTTTTGGTTACACTTTACTTTAAGCATTATGTGTAATCAATGCATTATAAAGGTATTCATAATATTAGTTGTAATGCATTATGAATTGTAACCAATGCATTATAATATTTGATGGTTTGTTTGTGTTTTAATGCATTATACTTTCTAAAGGTGTAACAATTAATAATATTCTATGTGGTGACAATTATAAGGTGCATTGCATGGCATAATTAATGCATTACTGCTACTTTTATAATGCATTGCATATATAAAGGGTTTAAGTAAAGTCTTACCAAGAAATTTATTATGCATATTAACATAGCAATGCAACAGTTAGGAATCGAATTATTGACGTGTCACGTAATAATTAAAAATCAAGATGTTTTTGTTAGGGATGCACCGAAATGAAAATTGAAAAATGAAATAATAATGTATTTTGCCCATTTTTTTTTTCACTAATGCATAAATTAAAAACCCAAATTTTGCTTTTTAGTGTTTTGTCTTGCTTTCAAAATAAAATAAAAAAATTACAAAACGATTAAAAATTATATACTTAACACTGAACATTTTTTAACATTCTAACAGACATTATACCAACAAAGCACAATTTAACTTAAAATTAATAAGTTAGTAAAATAATATTTTTGTGGTAATTTGAGACCCTTCTTGAATCGTGTATTTTTTACTGTACAAATAAATGCAGTCTGAGCAAAAGAGACTTCTTTTAAAACAGAAAATATTTCAGATCCCATAGATATACAAATCTATTATAGATTTGAACACTTTGTGTGAATGTTATATTAAATGCATTAATATAGCTGTTGTAATTATTATCATTATTATTGCCTTTATTTTACAGAACAGTAAAATTAGATGAGATGCAGCGCTAAACAGTCTCTCTTGTAATGAATTAATGATTTAGTTTTAAATACTTTCAATTTATGAACGATTCCCTCCGTAAAAACCTTCAGGATATAGACTATAGGAATAAACATGTAAAGTTTGGTGGAGATTTATGGCTCAGTGTAGGAGAAAAAAAACTCATTTTGAGAAAACAACCTTTAAATATGTATTGTAATTGAAATCTGTTGATACAAATAGATAAAGTGCTATTAAAGAAACACTAAACGGTGTCTTTAGGATGTTCTTTCCACTAGTCTGAAAAAACACTTTATGAAAAACCAAAAAGCACAAAATCTCAAATTTGACAGGTGCATGAAAAAAGTGTTTTTGCCGTCAGTGTCTCCCTTTAAAGTGCCCCTATTATGCCATTTTTAAGGTTGCTGATATTGTTTTATGAGTGTCCTAAAACAGGTTTACATGCATCCAAGTTTTCTCAAAATTGCTTTGATTTGACCTCATTTCTAAATGATTCCTTAACGACTCGTTCGAAGAATCAGTCTCTAAGCCCCTCCTCTCCGTGAGCCCTCGCTGCTGTGATTGGTCAGTCTCTAAGCCCCTCCTCTCCGTGAGCCCTCGCTGCTGTGATTGGTCAGTCTCTAAGCCCCTCCTCTCCGTGAGCCCTCGCTGCTGTGATTGGTCAGTCTCTAAGCCCCTCCTCTCCGTGAGCCCTCGCTGCTGTGATTGGTCAGTCTCTAAGCCCCTCCTCTCCGTGAGCTCTCGCTGTTGTGATTGGTCAGTCTCTAAACCCCTCCTCTCCGTGAGCCCTCGCTGCTGTGATTGGTCAGTCTCTAAGCCCCTCCTCTCCGTGAGCCCTCGCTGCTGTGATTGGTCAGTCTCTAAGCCCCTCCTCTCCGTGTGCCCTCGCTGCTGTGATTGGTCAGATGGCGCAGTCCTTTGTGATTGATCTACAGTGTGAATGACAGCCCATGGGCGGAGATTATGCAAATGTGTTACTTGGTGACTTACAGCCGTAACAGAATAAGATTCGAATTCCTAACGACTCGTTTAGGCGATTAAGAGCCAACTCTTTTTTTTTTTTGTTAGACAATAACTTTATATATCGTGCACAACTTTGCAGAAAGTTTGTTCACATACTGCTACATGACACACTGCATGAGAGGTAATGTTCGAAAAGGCATAACAGGGGCACTTTAACACAGAAAGAGCTTTTTTTGCTATTTTCAGTCCGAATAATTTCAGTTGCCGAACACTCGGTGCATTCCTAGTTTAGTGTTGTGATGGTGTCTGTCTCAGGGGTTTCTGGGGTGGAGGATGTCCGGAGGAAGATGAGCTCCTCGGATCGGGCCCCGGAGCCGCTGCTGGACGAGCTGGAGGCGTCCGGACCCGTGCAGATCGTCATCGCAGACGAGGAGAATCACGAGTTCTCTCTGGACGAGGAGGCGCTGGAGCGGATCCTGCTGCAGGAGCGAGTGAGGGATCTTCATGTGGTGGTGGTGTCTGTGGCCGGAGCGTTCCGCAAGGGCAAGTCCTTCCTGCTGGACTTCATGCTCCGATACATGTACAGCCAGGTCAGAATCACAGCTCGGACTAACACCACACGGATCATCAAAAATACAGTAAAAATCTGAAATATTATTATGATTTAAAACAGCAGATTTCTATGTGAATATGTGTTAAACTCAAATTTATTTCTGTGATCAAAGCTGTATTTTCAGCATCATTACTCCAGTCTTCAGAGTCACATGATCTTCAGAAATCATAATAATATGCTGCTCAAGAAACATTTCTGATTATTATCAATATTGAAAACAGTCATGCTGCACAATATTTTTGTGGAAACTGATTCATTTTATTTTTTAGGATTCACAGATGAATAAAAAGTGTTTTGAAATAGAAATATTTTGTAAAATTATAAATGTCTTAATTGTAGTGCTACTCGATTATGACAATTCATAATCAAGATTACTTTGGTCAATATTGTAATCACGATTGTGAGTGGGCCCTATGACAAAAACTTTAAATTAATGATTTATTTAAAGATACCCATATATATATGAATAATCTAGTTTAAAATAAAACCGCATAATCTTCACTGTAAGCATTAAACTTCATTTATTACTTATTAAAGCTACAAAAATCCTTCAGTCAAGAGAAATTAGTGATTTTGTCGTGTTGTTTGGTTAATATTAAGCACAGGAATATTAGGCTGCTGTCACTTTAAGAGCCCAATTTACTGTTATGCACGTATTCTCAACTATTTGTTCATTTATTACATAACCGACGAGGGTTTACGTGAATACTCACGAAGCGCTGCTTGAACTAAAAGATGACTTTTATGTTTCGTCTCTGAACACATCACAGAAATCCTCTCGAGGAACGGCACACGCTCTCGTTCACGCTTTTAAAAATATTAATAAATCTAATCAACTTTAATAAATCAAGCACGTTACATGATTTTATTGATTTGCACGTGAAAATGTGCTTTTATGGAGGAGCGAAAGCACACAAAGGGGGTGCAATAATCTTTTTATCTCGATTTATTGTAATTTTCATAATCGATGGAGGCTGAAACCATATTTCAATTAATTGCACGGCACTACTTTACTGACACGTAAACAATTTAATGCATCCTTGAAAAAATTTATAATTATTATTTTAAATCCTTCTTAAAGGGATAGTTCACTTTGAAATTAAAATGTGGTATCTATCAGCTTACCCCAAGGGCATCCAAGATGTAGGTGTCTTTTTTTCTTCAGTAGATCCAATTTTGATGTTTTTAGGTCAAACCGTTCTAGTCTGTCAGTCATATAATGGCAGGTATAGGTCACTGTCTCTATAAGAGGGAAAAAGAACATGCACAGAGAAATCCAAATTAAACAATTCCCCATCGTAACTACACATTGATGGCCTAAGACACGAAACGAGCGGTTTGTGTGAGAAAACCAACAGTATTTATATCGTTTTTTACCTCTTGTACACAACCATGTCCAAGTGATCTGAGTGTACACACACATCTGGTGTGTGACGTGTGTGTGCGCGCGCTCTGGCTCACGCTGCATTCACACGGGGCGTCGGCGTCAACGCTTGACGGAGGGCGTGTCTGAAGCGTGGTGCTGACGCAACTTTTCAAGCGCCAACGGAGGCGTCATAGTTACAATCAGACCAATCATGCAAATACTTCCAATCTGGTGTTGCATGCAACGGGATTGGGTATTCGCATGAGAAGCGATGTGATTGGCTGACGCCTCCGTTGGCGCTTGAACTATGACGTTGCGTGTCAGCACCACGCTTCAGACACGCCCTCCGTCAAGCGTTGACGCCGACGCGTGTGAATGCAGCGTGAGCCAGAGCGCGCGCACACACACGTCACACACCGGATGTGTGTGTGCACTCAGATCACTTGGACATGGTTGTGTACAAGAGGTAAAAACGATATAAATACTGTTCGTTTTCTCACACAAACCGCTCGTTTCGTGTCTTAGGCCATCAATGTGTAGTTACGATGGGGAATTGTTTAATTTGGATTTCTCTGTGCATGTTCTTTTTCCCTCTTATAGAGACAGTGACCTATACCTGCCATTATATGACTGACAGACTAGAACGGTTTGACCTAAAAACATCAAAATTGGATCTACTGAAGAAAAAAAGACACCTACATCTTGGATGCCCTTGGGGTAAGCTGATAGATACCACATTTTAATTTCAAAGTGAACTATCCCTTTAACATAAACTTTTGAATAGTAGTGGATCATGTTTTTTTAAAAATTGTAATTTCACAATTTTACTGTATTTTCGATCAAATAAATGTAGGCTTGGTGAGCAGAAGAGACTTTATTAAAAACATTAAAAAATCTGAATTATCATAAAGTTTTGAGCACTAGTGTGGTTGATGGAACTTTTGCAGATATAAAATATAATATTTTCTTGAACGGAATTTGAAACAAAACAATTTCTGAATAATTTAGATTTTATAAGTAATTTTAACACTGATAATGTGGATTTTATTATTAATGTTGACTTTTTTTTTTTTTCTTTGGCATACTTTTTTAAACATACTATGATTTGGGACACACTAATTCTATTTTTGAATACTATTTAGGACGGATAGTATGTGAACTGGGACGCAGCATATGATTATGTAGACGAAATACTTCCAAGGCACTCACGTGGTGAGATAAAAAGCCTTTAATGTACCGGGTCATTACAGACTGGTTAAAAGTAGATCTACACGTTTCGGCAAAAACAGCCTTCTTCAGGACACACATCTATTACTCAAACAGGTGTTCTTCAGTGAATCATCAAAAACAGCTGGTTAATATGTGGCTAAGACTAGCTTCTAAATACAAAACAAACAAAAAAAATCAAAGGAAAGATAATAATAATAATATAAAAAAAAAAAAAAAAAAAAAAAAAAAAAAAAAAAAAAAAAAAAAAAAAAATATATATATATATATATATATATATATATATATATATATATATATATATATATATATATATATATATATATATATATATATATATATATATATATATATATTTTTTTTTATTATTATTATATTATATGTATATATATATATATATATATATATAATATATATATATAATATAATAAAATATATATACGCAGCATATGTTTTTTTGATTATTATATAACCGCGGAACCCATTTATGTATAGGAACTAGCTTATATATATATATATAGGTAAGACGTATATATGCATACGCTATTAAAAAACCCCCCCCCCGGTCAAATTACTGAAGGACTTTCATGCAACTGGTCTCTAATACTGAGTGTTCATGAGCAGCTAAAGGCCGATATATATATATACTTTATTATTAGTATTATTTGTTTTTTATTTTATATATATATGATACATATATATATATATATATATAATAAAAAAATTCATATAATATAAAAAAACCTAAAAAAAAAAAATATCATATGCTCATACACTATATACAACATTTCATATATATATATATATATTCATATATACATATATAATAATATACAGCTGTGTGTATTTGTTTTCAGTGATTCTAATAATAAAAAAATAAAAATAAAAAATATATATATATATATAATAATAATATAAATAAATATATAATAATAAATAAAAAAATTATATGTGTATATATATATACATAAAAAATATATAATACTAATAATAAAAAAAAAAAAAAAAAAAAAAAAAAAAATCACATTATGTATGATTTATTTAACTTTATTTGTATATATATATATATATATTTGAACACCTATCTATAGCTATAATTCTGACCCTAAAGACCTGTTATCTGCCTTATATAATATCCACCTCCATCCATATATATATCCTAAATTATATGCACCTATATATATAGGTCGTTATGCATAAAGACACCTGTCCACCCCATACAATCAGTAAGAATCCAACTAATAACATGGCCAAGACCAAAGAGCTGTCCAATAATAATAATAATAATACACCTCCAAAGGCTGGAAAGGGCTACGGGGAAATTGCCAAGCAGCTTGGTGAAAAAAGGTACTGTTGGAGCAATAATAAAAATGGAAAAGCTAAACATGTGTATATCCCTCGGATGGGGCTCCATAAGATTACGCATGATCATAGGTTTATTTTGAGATGTAGTAACTACACGGGAGGAGCTGGCAATGACCGCGGCTGGGAACCCATTGCCGTATGTTGCCAGGAACTAGCTTAGTATAAACACTTAGGTGAGACGTATGGTTTGATGCATGGCACGGAAGGTTCTCTTAAAGAACCAGCACCCCCCCCCCCCCCCCCCCAGGCCCGACTTAAGTCAAACCATTACTGAAGGACTTTCATGTGGTCAATGAGACCAAAATGAACTTTTTGTCTCTAATCACTGAGTGTTCATGAGCAGCTAAAGGCCGATCAGCTTTAATCCCTCACAGCCGCTTTACTGTGAAACACTGATGTTTTGTGCTGATCAGAAAGACTCTGTTGTTGTTCTGTTGAGAGTGTTATTGAGTTCAGACTGACCCTCACACTGAACACACAGGACACAGTTGAGAGACCGAGCTCGTGTTCTGTCTGTCTCAGGGCTCAGACGCGTGGCTGGGTGGGAACGACGAGCCGCTGACCGGCTTCACCTGGAGGGGCGGCTGTGAGCGAGAGACCACCGGCATTCAGGCCTGGAGCCACGTGTTCGAGGTGGAGAAACCTGACGGGAGCAGGGTACAACACACCGGCTGAAACACACGCTCACATCACATGCTCATACACTAATACAACATTACACTAATACAATTTATGTTCATTCTACATATTTATGATATACAGCTGTGTGTATTTGTTTTTTTTTTTAGATTATGTCTCTCAGTGATGCACCTCTCGAGTGATTTCTAAGTGAAGTAATCCAGTCAAATACTTATTTTCCTCACTGGAAATATTTATATATATATATATATATATATATTAGGGGTGGCACGGTACACAGATGTCACGGTTCGATACGATCTCGGTACAACATGAAAAAAAAAGAAATCTACTATGCTCGGTTTCTTTTCATTTATTTTGAACACAGTAGTGCAAATAAAAAAAAATCCATCTAGATGTGAAAATAGTACATATTACATGTTATATATATATATATATATATATATATATATATATATATACAATCCGTTTTGTTTTCACAAATAAAAGCAGACCTTTATACAGTGATTATTAATAAGACAATAAGTGTTTAAAGTTGATTCTGCTGGTATAAGAAGCAGTTGAAGTGATCGCGTCACACACACACTCGCGCACGCACACACACTCGCGCATGCACACACGCGCACACACACACACTCGCGCACGCACACACTCGCGCATACACACACACGCGCCACACACACACTCGCACACACGCGCACACACGCGCGCACACACACACACACACACACACACACTCGCGCACGCACACGCGCGCACACACACACACGCGCACACACATTATATATATTATATATTAATATATAAACATAACATATTTTTTTAAATATATACATTCATGTGTGTATTTATATCAGTACACACATATATTATGTAAACAAAAACTTTTATTTTGGAATGCAGTTAATTGCGATTAATCGTTTGACAGCACAATTTTTTGTATTTTATTATTTATTGCTTTAATATTTTTATTTTTATATTTTGTCTCATTTGTATTAACTTCATTTGTAGATTTATTTATATTTGTTTTTATATTTTTTGTTAATTAATTAATTTTTGTATTTTTTATTATTATATTTATTATGTTATGTACTTTTTAATTAATTTTAATTAAAAAAATTAAAAAAAAAATATATTTTTTGTAATTTTTTTTTCTCTACTTATTTTTATATTTTTTATTAAAAAAAATTTTTTTTTTTTTTTTTTTTAGATTTTTTCCTCATTTGTGTAATTATGTATTTTTGTCATCTGCAACCAGTGGGTCTGGTGCAATTTTTTTTTTTTTTTTTTTAAACAAACTGAATCACACTGTTGTTGATGCAGGCAGCAGGACTAAATAACCATTTAACAAGTGACATAATAATGAATCATTACTGATTAAAAAAAGTTGAAAATTCAACTGTTAAATCAAGTGAATCTGAGTTTAAGGTGGGTGTATTATCAGTAAAGTAATCATTAAACATTTGTAATCATTCAAAAAAATATTAGCCATTTATATTAATGTGCTTCAGAGATGAAAGCGTAATACTAATGTTGTCCACACGGAGGGAGCCACAGGAGGATAAATCCTTTACAAAACACTGTGAAAGTGGTTCAATAAACTTAACTTGTAGTAAAAAATTGCATATAAATTCATTATATTTTCATAAACTTTAATAAAGCTCAATAAGTTTGCAAAATAGACCATTCTTTTTTTTTTAAATCTTAATTTTAATGACAATATATTGGTCAAGTTGTCAGACATAACTGAATGCATGTCCAACTGAAGAAGGGACTCTATTATTTATCTATTTTAATGTTGTGCATATAATAATACTTAAAGACTCATATTATACTTTTACTAGAGATATTGCACCTATTTGGCAGTCGGGAACGGTCCAATCACATGAGGCCAAAATACATAAGATTGATTCGCTAAAATCAAAAGTGGGAGGGTCTGGACAATCTGAAACTAGCCAATTAGAGCTCAGCCTCATGTCACATGCATTTCAAAAGTTTACACACCTAATAGACACCCATTAGTTTGGCGCCCCGCACACACAAAACAAACAAAATACAGTTTTGATTTTTAATAGGTGCTAATATGATCAAATAGAACATATTAACTGGTTATTTCAGTGCCGATGTGATTCTGCGCGTGTGTGTTTGTGTGCGCGGTCAGACGTGTTCTGGCTCAGTGACCCGTCACCATCTGTGTGTCCGCAGGTGGCCGTGCTGCTCCTGGACACGCAGGGAGCGTTTGACAGTCAGTCCACCATCAAAGACTGCGCCACACTGTTCGCCCTCAGCACCATGACCAGCTCCGTACAGGTACGACACGCGTCACGTGTGCATCGCTGAGAGAGCATGCTGTGTGTACGGCTCTATGATGCAGAAAACACAGACCGAATCCAGTCATAAAAACATGTATTTATAGTTTAATGTCACGGAGTTTGTCAAAGTTTGGATGCATTAATCAAAAGTAGGTCACTTAAATCAAATGGTGATCTGGACTAGTATCTGATGTAAATCTGAATCCTGCATGTGTCTCTGTGTGAATGGAGCAGGGTTTTGTTTACTACATACACAGAGCGTCTGACGTCTCAATGAAGACATAAATACATCAACAATATCTCCAAAACTGATCAAAACCAGCATTTTACCATTTCATTTGAGTAAAACTAGTCATATCATATACACACAGAACTTTACTCGGCAACCCGTCAAAATAAAAGTCCTGTTTAACTTGAAGACATTGTGTCAGAAATAGCTATATTACTATTATTTACTAGAATGTACGTAATACTACTACTGTTGAAAAATAATCACAACGTAATATTTTTAAGAAATAATCACAAAATATTTTTAATTTTAATATTAAATCCACTTTATTTGCCAAAAGTTTAATTTTGATTAATTAAAATATATATTAAATCAATGTTTTATGGCTTCATCTGATAATCAGTAAAATTTAAATACACAACACAGAATTTCTGAGGGGGGGGGGCATTTCATAAGCTACTGTAAGAATAAATAATAATTGTTTGTATGCATTTAAATAATTAGACGTGATAAAACACAGAATTTGGTAATAAAACATAAGGTGAGAAAAAAATAAACATTTCATACGAGCCCTAAACATGTCATTTTTGTTACACTTTTAATAAAATAATGTTAAAAATTGTATTAATTAGGCATGCTTTTTGATTAATACAATTTAATTTGACCATTAAAAAGGAGTCCAGAAAAAGTAAAACTGATTTCATAGAGCTGTACGTGTCCTGATGCTCCTGTTTTTATCTGCAGGTCTATAACTTATCCCAAAACGTTCAAGAAGACGATCTGCAGCATCTTCAGGTGAGACGCAGACAGAAGAAACACTGAGCCACGCTAGGGCTGCTCGATTATGACAAAAATCATAATCACGATTATTTTGGTCAATATTGTAATCACGATTATTTAACACGATTATTAGCGGGCCGTATAACCAAATTTTTTTTTAATGCAAATCTAAAGTATTCAGTTAACAGCCTACTATAGACATTGAATAATCAAATGTAAAATAAAACAGCGTAGTCTTCACTGTAAGAATTAATCTTCCTTTGTTTCTTATTAAAGCTACAAAACACCTTCTGTGAAGAGCAGTGAGTGATTGTGTCTTTTGATTAATATTAAGCACACAGTCGGAGCAGGAATATAGCGCGCTGTCACTTTAAGAGCCGCACGGATCCACTTTACTGTTACACGCGTATTTTCAGTATCATCTGTTTACATTCATTTATTACATAACCGACGAGGGTTTACGTGAATAATCACTGAAGCGCCGCATTTTGACACATGTTTGTGTGTATTTGAGCGTTTAGGCGCATACGTTCAGCTAAAGATGACTTCACATGCTCCGTCTCTGAGCGCATACACAGATATCCTCCTGAGGAACAGAGCAAGCTCTCTTTAAAACATTAATAAATCTAATCTACTTTAATATCTCAAGCACGTCACATTTTGCACAAGTCACGTTACATGATTTTACTGATTTACAGTGAAAATGGGCTTTTATGGAGTGAAAGTGCAGCTGGAATGAGGCGCCATAATCGTTTTATCTCGATTATTGTATTTTCATAATCGTTGGAGATCGAAATCGAAATCGAAACTGAATTTCGATTAATTGCACAGCCCTAAGCCACGCTTGAATATCAAATATCAAATAGAGCTGCACTGATTTATTCTTCACAGGTGCTGGTGAAATGATCATCAGTATGAAAAGTGCATTATTTTAGCATCTAAGTCTGTCATGTGGCTCTTAAAGGAACACTCCACTTTTTTTGGTAATAGGCTCATTTTATATCTCCCCAAGAGTTAAACAGTAGAGTTTTACCGTGTTTGAATCCATTCAGACGATGTCTGGCGGTAGCACTTTTAGCGTAGCTTAGCATAGATCATTGAATCTGATTAGACCGTTAGCATCTCGCTCAAAAATGACCAAAGAGTTTCGATATTTCTCCTATTTAAAGCTTGACTCTTCTGTAGTTACATCGTGTACTAAGACTGACGGAAAATGAAAAGTTGTGATTTTCTAGACTGATATGGCTAGGAACTATACTCTCATTCCGGCGTAATAATCAAGGAGCTTTGCTGCCGTATCATGAGTGCAGCAGATGATATTACACAGAGCCTGAAAGTAGTCCCCAGCTAATATCATAGGCTACTGAGCTGGGGACTACTTTCAGGCGCTGCGTCATATCACTGCACCTGATGCACTCATGGTACGGCAATGATCTATGCTAAGCTAAGCTAAAGTGCTACCGCCAGACATCCATCGTCTGAATGGATTCAAACACGGTGAAACTCAACTGTTTAACTCTTGGGGAGATATAAAATGAGCCTATTTACCAAAAAAAGTGGAGTGTTCCTTTAAGGCCTAATTTCAATAGGGATCATCTGCTGTAAATAACAACATGACTGCTGGTCTATGGTCACATGTCTGATCAATGCCATTATTTTTTTCTATCACTGAAATAGTATAGTTATTAACATTTTTAATTTTTCTATTATCTGTAAAAAATTTTTTAATTTTAGTTTTTTTTTTTTTTTTTTTTTTTTTTGTAGTTTTTAATGTTTTATATATATATATATTATATAATTAAAATGGGAATTAAATAGCTAAAATTAATATTTGGTTAGTTTTTTTTATTTGTTTTTTATATTTTTTTTATTGTACGTTTATTTATTTATTTTAAAATTTAGTTTGTTTTAAAGTTAACTGTTTTAAAAGTGAGCTGAATTTTAGGACATTGTCGAATTAAAAAGTCTGCTTTTAAGACCTTTAAACGCTTAAACGTCTATCTGCAGTAAAACTGTGACCTGCTGTGGTTTGATGCTGTGTTTCACATCTGTTTACATACTTCTACAAAGATTAGATGATGAACAGCGGTCACAGGTGTACACAGGTGTCAGCACTAGCTCTTCAGCATGTCAAACCTGTTCTAAGTGCGTCACTGTATCATGAGTCCATTGAGATGCTGTCATGTCACCGCATTAGACACAGAATGAAGTGACTCAAATACGCTCTGTATTATAATGTGTGCTTCTGCTTCTTCAGCTCTTCACAGAGTACGGCCGACTGGCCATGGAGGAGATCCACCTCAAACCCTTCCAGGTATGATGTGTGTGTGTGTGTGCGTGAGCAAGTGTGTGCACGAGTGTGAGTGAGCGAGAGTTAGTGTGTGTGAATGAGCGAGTGTGCACGAGTGTAAGTTAGTGTGTGCACGAGTGTGAGTGAGCGTGAGTTAGTGTGTGTGTGTGTGTGTGTGTGTGTGAATGAGCGAGTGTGTGCACGAGTGTGAGTGAGCATGAGTTAGTGTGTGTGTGTGAATGAGTGTAAGTTAGTGTGTGTACAAGTGTGAGTGAGCGAGAGTTAGTGTGTGAATGAGCGAGTGTGTGCACGAGTGTGAGTGAGCGTGAGTTAGTGTGTGTGAATGAGCGAGTGTGTGCACGAGTGTGAGTGAGCGTGAGTTAGTGTGTGTGCGTGAGCAAGTGTGTGCACGAGTGTGAGTGAGCGTGAGTTAGTGTGTGTGAATGAGCGAGTGTGTGCACGAGTGTGAGTGAGCGTGAGTTAGTGTGTGTGAATGAGCGAGTGTGTGCACGAGTGTAGTGAGTGTAAGTTAGTGTGTGTGAATGAGCGAGTGTGTGCACGCGTGAGTTAGTGTGTGTGAATGAGCGAGTGTGTGCACGAGTGTGAGTGAGCGTGAGTTAGTGTGTGTGAATGAGCAAGTGTGTGCACGAGTGTGTGAGCGCGAGTTAGTGTGTGTAAATGAGCGAGTGTGTGCACGAGTGTTAGTGAGTGTAAGTTAGTGTGTGTACAAGTGTGAGTGAGCGTGAGTTAGTGTGTGTGAATGAGCGAGTGTGTGCACGAGTGTGAGTGAGCGTGAGTTAGTGTGTGTGAATGAGCGAGTGTGTGCACGAGTGTAAGTTAGTGTGTGTGAATGAGCGAGTGTGAGTGAGCGAGAGTTAGTGTGTGTGAATGAGCGAGTGTGTGCACGAGTGTGAGTGAGCGTGAGTTAGTGTGTGTGAATGAGCGAGTGTGTGCACGAGTGTGAGTGAGCGTGAGTTAGTGTGTGTGAATGAGCGAGTGTGTGCACGAGTGTAAGTTAGTGTGTGTACAAGTGTGAGTGAGCGAGAGTTAGTGTGTGTGAGTTAGTGTGTGTGAATGAGCGAGTGTGTGCACGAGTGTAAGTTAGTGTGTGTACAAGTGTGAGTGAGCGAGAGTTACTGTGTGTGAATGAGCGAGTGTGTGCACGAGTGTGAGTGAGCGTGAGTTAGTGTGTGTGAATGAGCAAGTGTGTGCACGAGTGTGAGTGAGCGCGAGTTAGTGTGTGTGAATGAGCAAGTGTGTGCCCGAGTGTGAGTGAGCGTGAGTTAGTGTGTGTGTGTGTGTGTGTGTGTGAATGAGCGAGTGTGCACGAGTGTGAGTGAGCATGAGTTAGTGTGTGTGAGTGAGCGAGTGTGTTCACGAGTGAGTGTGAGGTAGTGTGTGTGAGTGAGCGAGTGTGTGCACGAGTGTGAGGTAGTGTGTGAATGAGCGAGTGTGTGCACGAGTGTGAGTGAGCGTGAGGTAGTGTTCACGAGTGAGTGTGTTCACGAGTGAGTGTGAGTGAGCGTGAGGTAGTGTGTGTGAGTGAGCGAGTGTGTGCACGAGTGTGAGTGAGCATGAGGTAGTGTGTGTGAATGAGTGTTCACGAGTGAG
>JAPDDO010000278.1:297500-300000 GCA_027422415.1 Schizothorax lantsangensis
AAGGAATCACCCAGAATGAACCGAATCACTTTGAGTCATCATGAGCGAATGAACCGATTCACTTTGAGTCATCATGAGCGAATGAACCGATTCACTTTGAGTCATCATGAGCGAATGAACCGATTCACTTTGAGTCATCATGAGCGAATGAACCGATTCACTTTGAGTCATCATGAGCGAATGAACCGATTCAATTTGAGTCATCATGAGCGAATGAAGCGATTCACTGAGTCATCATGAGCGAATGAACCGAATCACTTTGAGTCATCATGAGCGAATGAACCGATTCACTTTGAGTCATCATGAGCGAATGAACCGATTCACTTTGAGTCATCATGAGCGAATGAACCGATTCAATTTGAGTCATCATGAGCGAATGAAGCGATTCACTTTGAGTCATCATGAGCTAATGAACCGATTCACTTTGAGTCATCATGAGCGAATGAACCGATTCAATTTGAGTCATCATGAGCGAATGAAGCGATTCACTGAGTCATCATGAGCGAATGAACCGATTCACTTTGAGTCATTAGCGAATGAACCGATTCACTTTGAGTCATCATGAACGAATGAACCAAATCACTTTGAGTCATCATGAGCGAATGAACCGATTCACTTTGAGTCATCATGAGCGAATGAACCAAATCCCTTTGAGTCATCATGAGCGAATGAACCAAATCACTTTGAGTCATCATGAGCGAATGAACCAAATCACTTTGAGTCATCATGAGTGAATGAACCGATTCACTTTGAGTCATCATGAGCGAATGAACCGAATCACTTTGAGTCATCATGAGCTAATGAACCGATTCACTTTGAGTCATCATGAGCTAATGAACCGATTCACTTTGACTCATCATGAGCGAATGAACCGATTCACTTTGAGTCATCATGAGCGAATGAACCGATTCAGAGCTCTGAGAACTGAAGCTCAGTCAGTGATTCATTCCTAAAGCTGTTTTCTGAAATTGCTAATGTTCATTGTTTTGAATGTTTTAGACATAAGTCATTTTAGAGCATAGTTTATATTTGGTGACGATATACACCCAGGGTTTCTGTGAGTCTTAATTCTCGTTTACACAAATTAAATCAGAGCAGAAAGTCTTAAATTCATAAAGTCGTGGCATTAAATGTTGCATGCGCTGCAAAAAATGAATCTCTTCCTCAGTATTTCTCTTGTTTTTCAGTACAAATATCTAAACATCCTTAAATCAAGATACATTTACTGAAGATATGAAGTCTTGTTTACATGCATATTGATAAAATAAGTGAGTTTATGATTAAAACAAGAACAATGAGGAATGAAAACTTGTTTCCCTTTGAATCAATTGGCAGATATTTGTTCTCGTTTGAATCATAAACTCACTTATTTTATCAATATGCATGAAAACAAGACTTCATATCTTCATTTCAGTTCAGAATCAAGCACTGGATTTTTTATCTTGGTTTATGAATGTAATGTAAATCTGTTTTAAGAGCATCAGCCAGATGAGATTTGCTCTCATGTGTAGTTTTATGCAAGTTAATGTATGCATGTGAAGTATAATAGTTGAAGTCAGTCACTCTTTATTATTATCATGACTCTGGGCTCATGCAGTATGAAATATCAGATTTCTTCTGTTTGACACGAGACGTTTATTATTCAAGTATTGAAGCACAATCTGTAAAACAAGCCTGTTTCTCTTCATAGAGAGAACGCCTGAGGTCATAACAGTGATCAAACACAGATTCTGCTGTAATTATAATAACGTATAATAATATTAAAGACTAAATGAGCCACTGAAATCAGCACCGGTGGCCAGAGACATAAACATGAGAAACGACAGATTGTAAGAAATATGAAACGTTTTAAGAAAAAAAGCTGTTTAAAGTCAGGATCGTGTTTGGATTCATAACCGTCATCACACTGATGATAATATCAGAAATCATCTACAGATGCGGATCTCAACCTTTTTGACTGAAAAGTCTTCTGTCATCCAAACCAGTATTCAACAATAATTATGATAAATGTTTTATGCTTGTTTTTGAACAGAAATTAAGGTTGGTATCAATATATTTAATTAAATATGATTCATTTTGTGATTCCAAAAGTTTCAAAAACTGTTCTTTGATTAAATAATAATTATTGAAAAGGAAAAACTATTTCAAATTACATTTTTTTATTTAGAGTTAATTTAGAAAATATTTTTTTTAGCATTTTAATTGACTTTTTTTTTAATCAGCATTTTAATTGAGCTAATTTCACTTTTAGTCATCATGAAATGAACTTCACTTTCAAATGAACCGATTCACTTTGAGTCATTTGAATTCACTTTGAGTCATCATGAGCGAATGAACCGATTCACTTTGAGTCATCATGAGCTAATGAATTCACTTTTAGTCATTGAGCGAATGAACCGATTCACTAGTCATCATGAGCTGAACCGAGTCATCATGAGCTAATGAACCGTCATTTAATTTGAGTCATCATGAGCGAATGAACCGATTCACTTTGAGTCAT
>JAPDDO010000278.1:302500-310000 GCA_027422415.1 Schizothorax lantsangensis
AAATCCAATCCTGGTTTTGATCTGGATTAAATCCTCAGTTTGTGTTGTTCAAAACGTTTCAGTAAGATCGGGATACTTTTGATTTAAAAAAACGGGATTATTCTGATCAGAAGGTGGATTTCAGGAACAAAAATGTAACAAAACTTTAAAATTAGTCCAAAAAATGCAACATTTGTAACATAATATTGTCAATATCAAACAAAAGTGTTACATTTAAATTAGTTTTTTTTTTTTTTTATCACTGATTGTAAACTACATTTTGTGCCAATGTACAATCAGTAATAATAAAAAGATCATAGATGGACCAGTCAGATGTAGTTATTTGTGTAAATGCAATGGAAATCTATAATGCAAAACATTGGCATTTTTACCCTCTATCCCTCTTATTTTTGTTCCCTTTAAGGGCTCCGTAGAGCATTAATAATCCAGATTTGGAAATCTGAAAACGTGTGTATCTGGATCAGGATTATCTAAAAACCTGTACAGAAGTAAGATGATCCTGATCCTGGATCACAAAACATGGGATTTCCAAACCCAGATCATTCTGATCCAGATTCAACTGATGTTAAATGAGTGCATTCATGTACGACCTCGAGTCCAGCCTGAAATACACAGCTGTGAGCTCGACTCGCTTCAGAGAAACAGCCTGTGATCGAGTCAAGAACAAACCTTTCAAACTAAGCACTAACATCAACCTGGAGAGTCGTGGAACAATAACAAAACGTTGCGTTTTATTAAAATAAAGATCAACCTGGAGAGCCGTGGAACAATAACAGAACGTTGCGTTTTATTAAAATAAAGATCAAACTGGAGAGCCGTGGAACAATAACAAAACGTTGCGTTTTATTAAAATAAAGATCAACCTGGAGAGCCGTGGAACAATAACAAAACAGTGCATTATATCCAACTATATTTAATCAAAATATATGATATTACATTTTTTTTAATAATTAAACAAAAATTTTCTTTTTTTTTTACATCTTCAAAATCAAATTATAACATCAAATTCATCAATTCTTTTATTTATCAAAAGTTTTATTTTTGCATTGAAATGCAATATAAATGAAAATGATTAAAAATAATTTAAACATTTCAAAATCTTATCTTTTTTTTGTATTATTTACAAATGTTTAAAATGTAAGATTTTAATATCATATAGTTTGATTTTTGGCCCTTCATATTTAAAGGTTTTGGCTCCTCTGATAAAGAGGAATATACAAAAAAATGCAAACACTTAAATAATCACATCAATTACGTAAATATTAAGCCACTTCAAAAAAACAAAGGGCCTTATTTATATAGTCTTAACAGGGACAAACACTGATATTCATAAACAGCAGTCATATCCCATAATATCTCTATGAATATGAAAGTGAGATTTATTAATGTTAATGTTATAAAAATGTGTCTCAGATCCATCATGAGCCAAAATCACAAGATTTTTATTATCCCTGAACTTCTTTTCTCTCCCGTTTTTTTCTATCTTTAAAAACTTTTTTCTTTGTTCTCAGCAACATGAGAGAATAATGTCTATAGTTACAGTAATAATCCAGTAATACTTCCTAACAGCGGCGCCTGGTGGCCTAGGTTTGTACTGCAGGCTGGTCTTATTTCCATTCTGTTGGGTTTTATGAGAGATAAGTGTTTCTAAGAGAGAAAAAAATAATTTTTTTAACCCCTTAAGACCCTGCGGCCTCATATGAGGACATTATAGTGTCTATACATTTTAGTGTATTTCTCTGAGACTATACATGCCACAGTTTTTAGTCTGGATGTACTGTACAGAGCACATTCAGAGATACTAAATGATTGGAAGTTTCACCATAACCACTCCCTCTCCTTGCTCTTCAAATATGTCTGATATTAATTTAGGGACACTCTTATGGAAATATGATAATATTTTGTAATTATCATTTAAATCTGTCTAATTTTTAAATTGTGTGTCATAAATCAACATCTCAGGAAAATGTTATGGGGTTTCAAATCAAAATATGACTTTCTGTTATGAAACAGGATGTTAATTTCATAAACATCCTCATATGAGGACACCGGGACTAAAAGCATGTTTATTACACATTTTGGGAGACATAACAAATGAATAGGGAAAGAAATTATATGAAATATTATATGAAATATTATATATTATTATGAAAATCGTGTTAATTATTACTCACATTATTACACATCTTTTTTCATTACATGTTGCCCCAAAAACACATTAATATGCAAATTAGATTTAGTTTATAGATACATTGTATATAATGAGAAACCCGTTTATGGCCATTTTACACACATGTTGCAGAAAGAAAAAAGGTATATCGAATCATTTTGTTATAAAATAGTTGAAAATCATCTTTATACAAAGTTTGGTAAAAAAAATTTAAATCTTAAACTAAAAATGTATTGCTGATTTAAAAAATCTATTGTTTTTGCCCATGCATGTTCATTCATGTCTTTTTCCATTGAGTCCCGATGTCCTCTAACGAGGACATAGCATAACTTATGAATGAAATATAATTTTTGAATTTTTTTACATTATTCTAAATGCTCTAAACAATTTTTTTTTCCTAAAGTTTTTTTCTCGGGTCTTTTTAAGTTTAAATAAAAAAGAAAGAAAAAAAAAGTTTTTGAAAAGAAGAGAGAAAGAAAAAATAAGTATTTAAAAAAGAGAAAAAAAACAAAAAAAAAAAAAAAGAAGAACTATTCAAGACAAGAAAGAAACCTGAAAAGGACAAATGAAAAATGAGAGAAAAGTTGAAAGAGAAAAAAGATGCAAAAAAAACTGGAAGCGGAAATAAATTGAAGACAATAAAAGATAGAAGAAAGAAAAAAAAAGCAAAAAAGTATTTTAATATTTCAAGATCAAGACATATTTTGACATAATAAGCATCAATAAGCATTTTTGACAAAATGAAGAGAGAAAAGGTTTTAGGGAGAGCGAGAGACTCACTAGAAGAATGATTCTCTGAGCTAATGAGCTGGTTCTGTTCTGATGAGGCAGATTTTCCTTCCCACACCGAGACCGAGAGGAAAAGCCATCGACACGTGTATTTACTGAGATCATTCCCCACAGACGACTATTGTTTCACATATAAACACACTGACCAGAAACTCTCTGCACTCACACTCTTCATTCACTGTATTTTTAGACGCTTTTCAGAAATAAGGACGTCACCAAGTGGAGAGTTTGGTCAGGATTAGTTGCTGTTTAACCCTCTGGTGCTGTACTGGGGTGCCTCAGGGCTCGGTGCTTGGACCACTTCTCTTCTCCATCTACATGTCATCTTTAGGATCTGTCATTAGTTTCTGTTTAACCCTCTGGTGCTGTACTGGGGTGCCTCAGGGCTCGGTACTTGGACCACTTCTCTTCTCCGTCTACATGTCATCTTTAGGATCTGTCATTAGTTTCTGTTTAACCTTCTGGTGCTGTACTGGAGTTCCTCAGGGCTCGGTGCTTGGACCACTTCTCTTCGTCTACATGTCATCTTTAGGATCTGTCATTAGTTTCTGTTTAACCTTCTGGTGCTGTACTGGAGTTCCTCAGGGCTCGGTGCTTGGACCACTTCTCTTCTCCGTCTACATGTCATCTTTAGGATCTGTCATTAGTTTCTGTTTAACCCTCTGGTGCTGTACTGGACCTCAGGGCTCGGTGCTTGGACCACTTCTCTTCTCCGTCTACATGTCATCTTTAGGATCTGTCATTAGTTTCTGTTTAACCCTCTGGTGCTGTACTGGAGTTCCTCAGGGCTCGGTGCTTGGACCACTTCTCTTCTCCATCTACATGTCATCTTTAGGATCTGTCATTAGTTTCTGTGGTGCTGTACTGGGGTGCCTCAGGGCTCGGTGCTTGGACCACTTCTCTTCTCCGTCTACATGTCATCTTTAGGATCTGTCATTAGTTTCTGTTTAACCCTCTGGTGCTGTACTGGGGTGCCTCAGGGCTCGGTGCTTGGACCACTTCTCTTCTCCGTCTACATGTCATCTTTAGGATCTGTCATTAGTTTCTGTTTAACCTTCTGGTGCTGTACTGGGGTGCCTCAGGGCTCGGTGCTTGGACGTCATCTTTAGGATCTGTAACTAGTTTCTGTTTAACCTTCTGGTGCTGTACTGGGGTGCCTCAGGGCTCGGTGCTTGGACCACTTCTCTTCTCCGTCTACATGTCATCTTTAGGATCTGTAACTAGTTTCTGTTTAACCTTCTGGTGCTGTACTGGGGTTCCTCAGGGCTCGGTGCTTGGACCACTTCTCTTCTCCGTCTACATGTCATCTTTAGGATCTGTCATTAGTTTCTGTTTAACCTTCTGGTGCTGTACTGGGGTGCCTCAGGGCTCGGTGCATGGACCACTTCTCTTCTCCGTCTACATGTCATCTTTAGGATCTGTAACTAGTTTCTGTTTAACCTTCTGGTGCTGTACTGGGGTGCCTCAGGGCTCGGTGCTTGGACCACTTCTCTTCTCCATCTACATGTCATCTTTAGGATCTGTAACTAGTTTCTGTTTAACCTTCTGGTGCTGTACTGGGGTGCCTCAGGGCTCGGTGCTTGGACCACTTCTCTTCTCCGACTACATGTCATCTTTAGGATCTGTAACTAGTTTCTGTTTAACCTTCTGGTGCTGTACTGGGGTTCCTCAGGGCTCGGTGCTTGGACCACTTCTCTTCTCTTCATCTTTAGGATCTGTCATTCAGAAGCATGGCTTTTCATATCATTTCTATGCCCATGATACTCAACTCTACTTCTCCTTCCAACCAGATGATCCGACGGTAGCCGTTCACATTGCAACCCTGTCTGATAGACATTTCTAGCTGGATGAAGGATCATCACCTTCAACTCAACCTTGCTAAGACAGCTCGTGGTCTCAGCCAACCCAGCACTTCATCACAACCTCTCTATACAGCTAGGTTCGTCAACCATAGCTCCTTCCAGGACAGCCAGGAACCTTTTTTTTCACTTCAGCAATAATCTTAAGAAGCATCTTTAAAACGAGACCAAATGCAAGTCTGTGCTCTAAACAATTCAAGATTAACAGCAGTTTAAGATGGAAATGTCACTTTCAGGTCTGTGCTCAAAAAGAGCTAATACATGGATCAGAACTACTTCCTAAATATCAGTTAGTACCATAAAAGCCCCTAAAAACACAAAGTATTAAATGAAAAACATCCAACTGGAATATCATTGAAATATTTGGGTCATTTTTGACGCAGCACCGGAGGTTCAGTGTGTGTCCGGGTCAGAGTTAGGGTTAGATTAGAGCATGACCTCTGACCTGGAGGATGTGAATGTCAGGGTTAGGGTTAGATTATGTGACCTCTGACCTGGAGGATGTGAATGTCAGAGTTAGGGTTAGATTATGTGACCTCTGACCTGGAAGATGTGAATGTCAGAGTTAGGGTTAGATTATGTGACCTCTGACCTGGAAGATGTGAATGTCAGAGTTAGGGTTAGATTATGTGACCTCTGACCTGGAGGATGTGAATGTCAGGGTTGGGTTAGATTATGTGACCTCTGACCTGGAGGATGTGAATGTCAGAGTTAGGGTTAGATTATGTGAACTCTGACCTGGAAGATGTAGTCTCCGGGCCGCACGTCGGTGATGTCCACCCACTGGCAGTCGATGTCGTGGCGGTACGTATCCCAGCAGCCCACGCTGATGCCCTGATCGCCCATGTTATAGCAGGCGTAGCGTTTGGTCAGGCCTGTGTGAGGACGAGACGCTGCTTAATGAGCTCATCGTTAACTCTCTCTCAGTCAAACAGAAAACATCACAGTGTTTCTACATCATCACTGTGCTCTTATTCTGCAGGGGTTGTAGCATTACACTAAATACATGCAACCTCAAAAATCTGTAGTTTTATTCCTTATTTTATTTGGATTTGAAAAGTACTTGTGACATTTTTGTTCCAACGATCAGCTCATTAATTTCCAATTATTATGCAGAAAATGTTTGTGAAAAAAGAAAAAGTTTTTAAAGTGGTCAACTTTTTTTTTTTTTTAAAGAAACAAAGTTTTTGAAAAAACATGTTTTGAAAAAAATATTTTTTATTTTTTTGGAAAAACAAGAAAAAATGGGGAAAATTTTGGGGAAAAAACACCTTTGAAAAAGAAAAAAATCTTTGAAAAAATACAAAAAAGAGAAAAAAGTTTTTGAAAAATAAAAAAAAGTCTTAGAAGACAAAAAAAAAGAAAAAAAATGTCTTTAAAAGAAGAAAAAAGGAAAAAATTAAAAAAGTGAAAAATAAAAAATTCTTTGAAAAAAAAAGTTTTTGAAAAAAAGAAAAATATTATTAAAAAAAATATAAAAAGATTTTGAAGAGCACAAAAACTGTTCTGATTTTTACTCATTATTATCCAATCAGTTTTTTTGGTGTTATTTTAGCTGAACAACAATATGATTCTGAAAGTAAAAATTAAATTCAGAAAATCCATAAAGAGATTAATGTAAAAACATCACGTATAAAGCATTAAATGAGCCGAAGTAATAACCTTCTGCAGATCAAACTAAACATGACAATAAAATCAGATTTCTTCAGTGAAGATGAATATAAAGATTCATGTTATGATGGACACTATTAAATGTTTTTGTTTATTAAATATTATAAATAGTTGATGAAATGATCACGTTTATAACATTTAATAGAAAACGAATGGTTTTCTCAGCTTCAGCTGTGCTTTATTTTCTAATAATTCAACAGCCGTCGTCAATTATTCCTTAATTATAAAATCTTAAATTCCTTGCAAATATGTATTAATGTTCTGACCAGAGAAGTGCTCTTCTAGTTATATTACAGTAAATATTATTTACAATTAGTGCTGTCAGTCAATTAATTTTTAATCAAATTAACTACCTTGTATTTTTTTAATACTAAAGTAGAATATATAAGTATATTTTCGCCCTGATTCTTACATTTTTAATCAAGTAAAATTTAACTCAGTATCCATATTTTTATTAAATATATTAAAAATATTTTTATTAAATATTTTATTAAATATTTTTTACACTCCTGGAAATAAATAACTAAAATGTTTTTTTTTTCAGCCATTCAGGAATAAAGATTTAAAAAATATATATTTTTACTTGTTAAATATTGAAATATTTTAGACCTTAAGTAATAAAAAATATTTAAAGTATTTAAAAAAATTGTGTTTTAAGATTTTACTAATTTACATGATTTTTACAGGTCTAGGATCCTATTGATAAATAATAATAATAATAAAAAAATTAAATATTAATAAGAAAATAAATTCTTAACACATATTTAATAACTAATAATAATAGATTTTTTTGGCTTATTTAAATGCTGATGTTGTCTGAGCAGCACTCGTTATCCATCAGTAGTGTTAATGAGTGTTAATGAAGGAGCTTCACCTTCGGGGCAGTACGTGTCCTCCAGACAGAAGCTGGCCTTGTGACCCTCCGCGACCTTTGTGCCGTTCAGGGTCAGGAGGTCGTAGTGCGTGAAGACCTCGATGCTGTGGTAGTGCCTGTAAGAGACCGGTCAAACA
>JAPDDO010000278.1:315000-327500 GCA_027422415.1 Schizothorax lantsangensis
CGATCTCATCACACACCGTCTCAACGCCTGAGCCAAAGTCCGTCATCTAAACAATTTTGTGTAATTATCATTCAGAACTGTCTCAAACATCAGGCATCCGGACGCAGGATCACATGACCGCGTTTGTTATTAAGTTTGGCACAAGTCATTTACTATGTAGGTTGCAACAACTTCACCTTATATTATTGATTCTTCGTGCCAGTTTCCAAGAAAGTGACAATTTTATTCTCTTAAACACATAGAATGGAGACATGTGTTTTATTCAATATTCTAATTTTTCATAGTTAAACTCACAACTTTGGATGGAAACATAGCTGACGGCATACGAACGTTCACGTCGGTCTTAAAGGGGTCATCGGATGCACATTTTCCACAAGTTGATATGATTCTTTAGAGTCTTAATTAAAAGTCTATAACATACTTTGGTTAAGATTTCTCAATGGTAGTGTAAAACACCCGTTTTACCTTGACAGCTCTGTTTTCATCAAGCTGTTTTTAGTCCATGTCCCTTTAAATGCTAATGAGCTCTGCTGGCCCCACCCCTCTCTTCCGTGGAGTGACGAGCAGTACTGTTTACTTCAGCTGTGAAACTGGCTAACTAGCACATTATTAGGAAAGGCGATTTGCAAAGATTCATTATAAACCCTCACGTCTTCTGTAGATGAAGCTGGATCACGAATGATTTGCACGAACATAGACACATTTATGTAGATCTGGATCGGCGCATTCACTTCAAAGCGAAAGTAACGTTAATCCTCTGTGTCTTCAGTGGCTCAGATGTCGGGAGTAAATAACGACTGCTATGTTCATTATTTACATCCAACAACTAAGCACCTCAGTCGCTTAATTAATCTGAGACAGCTTGTCTTTCTCTGCACCGGAGGCGGAGCTCTCAGCTCACTCAGGGGGGCGGGGCTAAGGTAAGACGTCTTGTCAATCAAATCTCGTGGGAGGGGCCTGTACAGAACTACATCATTCTGACAGGAATCTCAGAACAGCCTGATTTGAGAAAGGGATTTAAAAAAACAGTGGGTGGATTTTTATCATTATAGGATGGATGTGTACACACACTTGTAAAGTGAATTTTGCATCCGATGACCCCTTTAACAGACTCGTTAACTAATATTTTTCCCACCAAACGTTCGTCTTCTTGTGAACATTCTGGTGCAACACCATTGAAGTAGTAAATAAATGCTTCTCCACCATGAGTTCTGTGATGTACAGATGCAGTACAGAGTTAACATCACGTACCTGATGGGCTCTGGAAGCGAAGCCGAAAGCCGAGCTGTCGACACACCACCATGGCTTCATTAATGCCCCAATTCTCACTGCAGACAGAGCCCCAGCGCTGCTGACCGTTCACCTCCATCAGCACCTCCACCCGGCCCTCCGCCGCCTCCCGCCCGCCCGCCAGACGCACCTGAGCATTACACGACACACAGCATCTCGTCAGGTGAAATATCACTGCTTCAGTTTTGCTCAAAAAATATGGCAGCATTTAAGGGGCCGAGCACAACCAGAGGGAAATGAGGAGATAAGCATGGCAGGGAATATAAGACCTACTGCAAAAATTTGTCATTTATAAATGATTTAAAGCAAAATTGTAAAAAAACAACAAATGCAATCACTTGTAATATGATTTAATTGCTGACCACTTTTGACCCATAGGTGGCGCTGTGACAAAATTGATGTGATGTATTCAAGTGTGAGGTCAAAGTTTGGTGTCAATATGCTAAAGTGTCACAGTGTTACAGCTTCAAAATCATTTTGGCCTCATGCCATCAAATTTGTTGATGTGTTAAACGATAGCAGTTTTGGTGTATATCGGCACAAATTCAATAGCTATCGGCATGATCTGGTGAAAATCAGATGAAAAATTTGGTGAAAATCAGACGAAGGAGGAGCTCGAAAAATAAGGTTTTCAAAGAAAATCAAAATAGCAGACGGGAAGTCTGGCTTAATTGGTATCTATGTTCTCAGCATGATACAAGGAATCTGTCTCACGACCTCCAGGTGGCGCTGTGCTGAAACTGAGCAGGCATGGATGTCGTAACACACACCAAGTTTGGTCTGAATACGCGATTGCAGCATTGCAGAGATACAGCCTCACGTCCAATTTGGCGCGTTTTTTTATAGAATTCGTTTACATGTTATTTGATCATTTATTTGACTAAATCAACTTGAATTCCTGAACTTTTTGTTGGCATGGTCTGAAGATGATCTGAATCAAATTTGGTAAAAATTAGACAAACAGTCTAAGAGGAGTTAGAAAAAGTAGGTTTTCAAAGAAAATAAAAACGGAGTGTCTATTTACACTAAGTGCAAGTAGCCCGCCTTGTTGGCAGAGGCTATTTACACTAACTCAGCCCACCAACGGCTGATTGGGATAGTCAACACTTAAAAAAGATGCTCGTTTCGCATCAGTTTCAGTCACGTAAATGATAAGACACATGCTTTTTGACGCGATCGACCCGAGTTCGAGCCCGCCTAACTTTATGTCTCCCTTTTCAAATCTCATATCGCATCGGAAAGGCATTTATTTTCAATAAAAATGAAGGAAATAATCAAAAAGTTGAAAATAAAGTATCGGGTAGGTGTAGGGAGGGCTTTATTGTCCCAATAAGGTGGCATCCATTTAATGATTTGAATTAAAACTATAATTTACACTCAATACGTTATTATTGTGTACTGTTTTATAATGTACTACAATACTGAGGTGCAGATAATTGCCACTATTTGCAATAAGTAGTATATAAATAGCAGAAAATCTTGCTATTTTAACAGTGTAAATAGAATCCATTGCTATTTGCACTTAGTGTAAATAGTATCTTTCGCTAAGAAATTATGCTATTTGCACATAGTGTAAATAGCCGATGCCAAATAAAAAAGCTCCTTTTTAAAGACATTAAGCTTTGCTGTGTTCAAAACTTCGCTTTTCTGATTAAAACATCTAAGTCTACACTTTTGTCCTCCAAAGTTCACTATGATAGTTTAGAGGAAGTTTGGCCGACTACAGCATAATTGGTATCTATGTTCTCGGCACGATTCAGGGAATTTATCTCCTGTCCACTAGGTGGTGCTGTGCCGAAACTGTGCAGATATCCTCAGGTCTTGGCGGTCGTAACACACAGCAAGTTTGGTCTGAATATGTTAAAGCGTGGTGGAGATATAGCCTCACGTACACTATGACATGCTCTTCGTCAAATTCGTTCACACGTTATTCGAGAATGATTTGACTAATCGACATGAATTCCATAAATTTTTGTGAGCATGATCTTAACATGATTTTCATGAAAATCAGACAAACAGTCAAGGAGGAGTAGGTTTTCAAAGAAAATCATAATGGCAGACAGTATTAATGCTCTCGGCATGATTCAGGGAATCTATCTCCTGACCACTAGGTGGCGCTGTGCTGAAACTGTGCAGGTGTCCTCAAGTCATGGTTGTCCTTACACACACTTTGTTTGGTCAGAATATGTTGAAGCGTTGTGGAGATATATCCTCATGTCCACTTTGGCGTGCTCCTCTTGAAATTCGTCCCCATGTTATTCGAGAACGATTTGACTAATCAATTTGAATTCCTAATTTTTTTATCAGCATAATCTGAAGATGATCTACTTTTCTTTTTGTGACAATCAGAGCAACAGTCAAAAAGCTAAGAATTTCAAGAATTTTGTTTCTAGTCCTTATGGTTATTGGAATAACGCGAGTGCAAATTTGCCCAGTAGGTGGCGCTAGAGAGTTTGAGTTAGAGACTCCAAATTTGCTGTGATTCATGTTCATACTGTCTTCTACCTCTGTGCCAAATTTCACAACTTTTTACCATCCGCTTCTACAGGCTGCCAATGACTCAAGAGGGGAAGATTACAATACTACCGTATTGACCCGAATATAAGACGATGTTTTTTTCTTGGAAATACATGTGAAAAACACAGTCGTCTTATATTCAAGGTCTAGACTTTGACATGTCAATAATACACCCACAACAATAGGTGGCGCCAAAAATGCATAAAACGAGTGTGCCATGAAATATGTCTTGTAAAGATCGCGAATGAAAACAAAAGAAAAAGAAAAGCTTACAGAGTCGTGAGTGTCATGTTAGCCTGATGTGACCAAACTTCATCTGTAAGTGATTTTTAAACATAACACAGTACCTAGATTTGAAGACTACAGTAAGATTTCACTTCTACTGTTAATACAATTTTGGTAGCTACTATGAGATGGATGGACTAACTGTTATATAATTCAGATGGGCTACCTGTTATTTTTATGGTATATCAAAAAGTGTATATTATTAAATGTCATTGTTGGTACATTTTACCAGTATTTACCATACTTTCAAAACAAAAAATAGGAAAAATATTCAATATGAAAATAATTTAAGAAACAATGTGTTTTACAGAAAAAAGATTTGGTTTGATCTGGAAAAAGGGGGGTCGTCTTATAATCAGGGTCGTCTTATATTCGGGTCAGTACGGTATTACAGTAAGTGTCTGCACGTACCGTAGTGCTCAGGCCAGTGTTGGGGACGTTGCAGCGGACAGACGCGTCCTGAGAGTGTTTGCATGAGTACCGCGGAACCTCCTGGAAGCGGCACTGCGTGATGGAGCTCTCCCGGCCCGAACACTGCACCGCGTTCATGTGGATCAGACCCGTACCTACACAAACACACAAACACACCATCCATGCACTGATGTCCGGACACCACAAGCCCGTTTACCTGCTAGAAATAGTCATTAGCGCGTTGTGCTTGGCAGAAAACTGCAACTGGCAGGATGGCAAGATAAACAAGGGTAGACGTGCATGTGTGATGTGGATGCTGGTTCGGTAAATTACACACATGAGCCAAATGGAAGCATTTAATAGATGGAAATACACTATATTGCCAAAAGTATTGGCACCCCCTTCTAATGAACAGGTTTGACTACTTGAGTACAAATCTTAATGTTAAAGCATATAATGATATTCTAGGAAATTGTGTGCTTCTAATATTATAGCAACAGTTTGGACTCTTTTCTATTCTAACATGACAATGTCTCTGTGTATAAGACAAGGTTCAAAAAGAAAATGATTGATTGAGTCAGTGTGGAAGAACTTGACTGGTCTGCATAAAACCAAGTCCTAATCCCAGTTTAACACCTCTGGTGTGACTGTAAATGCAGACCTTGAGACAAAAACTCATCACCAAACACCAATGACTTGTACATTACACTGGGTATAGACAAAAGTATTGGCACCCCCTTCTTTAGAACAGAGAAATGCACTTACCAAATCTGTGGCAACAATGATGGGAACATAAATTCATGTATTTAAATACATGGTATGTTCCCATCGTCTGCTGCAACAGATTTTGTAAGTGTCTAAAATGACTGAACCCTATATAGTGTATGTACAAGTCATTGGTGTTTGGTGATGAGTTTTTGTCTCAAGGTCTGCATTTACAGTCACACCAGAGGTGTTAAACTGGGATTAGGACTTGGTTTTATGCAGACCAGTCAAGTTCTTCCACACTGACTCAATCAATCATTTTCTTTTTGAACCTTGTCTTATACACAGAGACATTGTCATGTTAGAATAGAAAAGAGTCCAAACTGTTGCTATAATATTAGAAGCACACAATTTCCTAGAATATCATTATATGCTTTAACATTAAGATTTGTACTCAAGTAGTCAAACCTGTTCATTAGAAGGGGGTGCCAATACTTTTGGCTATATATTGTAGCAGCAGACACGTGCATATGGACGAGACTCCCTGTAATTTGTGCACGGTTGGGCCATGACGTCACCAGAGGACGTGTCTCTTATTCTCCTCATCAGCACTGAAGAACAGCGTATAATTCAGAACATTAACCCTGAAAATAGAAGCATTCAAAACCCCAAAGCTGAGATGATGGAACAAATGCACATTATATAGGACAGCATGCTGATGTGTTATGCTGTGACGTGTGTGTTCAACAGTAAGCACTCAGAGTAACTCCAGACTGGTTTATGCTGGTTAGTCCTGGACCAACATTACACCAAAAATACTTGGCAATGAAGAGGTAACACTTTATTTTAGGGTCTCTTAACTAGTTGCTTATTAGCATGCATATTACTAGAATATTAGCCATTTATTAATACTAATTAAGCACATATTAATGCCTTATTCTATATCCCTAATCCTACCCAACACCTAAACTTAACAACTACCGCACTAACTATTAATAAGCAGCGAATTAGGTATTTATTGAAGGAAAAGTCATAGTTAAGTGTTCCCTATTCTAAAGTGTTACCATTATGGATCTTAAACACTTAATTTTTTAATTGTATTTTTTAAATATAAAAATTGTTAGGTTACAAATACTTTTATTTTGTTTAATATTTTTATAGAATAATAATACAATTATTATCATGATTTTATAGTCACATTGATATATAATCACAATTTTATGGCCAAATGGAATTCTTTTGTTTTGTTTGATATTTTATGGTAATAATATAATCATTATTATTATTAGATTAATTGCAGGGAGTTAATACGGAATATTTATTATTTTGTTTAATACTTTTATTTAATAATAATAATATTTTATAGTTATATTGATATATAATCATTAATATTTTTTTGGGCCAAATTGTGCCAAAAGGATAAGGATTTATTATTATTTTTTTTTTTAATAATAGCAATAAACTATTTTTTTAATTAAATAATAATAATATTATTATTAGTCATATAGATAAATAATCAAAAAAATTGGCCAAATTGTGCAGGGAGTTAGAGTTAGGAATATTTCCTATTTTGTTTAATAATTTTATTTAATAATATTTTATAGTTATATTGATATATAATCATAAATATTTGTTTTGGCCAAATTGTGCCAAAAGGATAAGGAATATATATATATAAATATATATATATTTTTTTGCATTTATTTTTATAATAATAATAGCAATCTTTTTTTTTTTAAATAAAATAATAATAATATTATTATTAGTCATATATATATATATATATATATAATCACAATTGTTTGGCCAAATTGTGCAGGGAGTTAGAGTTAGGAATATTTCCTATTTTATTTAATAATTTTATTTAATAATAATAATAATAATATTTTATAGTTATATTGATATATAATCATACATTTTTTTTGGGCCAAATTGTGCCAAAAGGATAAGGAATATTTATTTATTTTTTGTTGTATTTTTTTATGTAATAATAATAGCAATACACATATTTTTTAAATTAAATAATAATAATAATATTATTATTAGTCATATAGATATATAATCACACTTTTTTGGCCAAATTGTGCAGGGAGTTAGAGTTAGGAATATTTCCTATTTTATTTAATAATTTTATTTAGTAATAGTAACATAATATTTTTTATTATTACTTTATATATATATATAATATCCCTTTTTTTTAAAAGGAAAAATTGCAATTAGATGTTTTCTCAGAAGCGTGCAGCTCAAACTGCAGTGAAGCATGAAGCCTGAACTAAACATTCACATCACGGCGTCCGTGTGAGCGTTTCATGTGCTCTGTTTAGACTGGCTGAGAAACTCAACATACCCATGAGCCACTGGGAAAGAGGAAATAGCATTGAACCGAGCGGCTCGTATCAGCTCTGAATCTTATGGTAAGGAGTCATTACCTTGACCCATGAGCGCTCCTCGCAGGGCCTCTCTGGCCGAGCCGAAGCCCAGCTCTCTGCACACCACGCTGGCCGCGGTCAGATCCCACAGATGGTCACACACGGTCCCCCACTTTCCCTCGCGGAGCACCTCCACACGACCCTCGCCCAGCCTCGGACCGGCCTTCAGACGCACCGCCGCCTGCGGGGAACCACACACGCCGTGAGCCGCGCGTCACCGGAGCCAGTGCTCACAGCTGGACACAGCGGTAGTGATGGGTCGTTAATTTTGAACGAATCTTTAATGTGACTCGGGAAGAACGAGTCGTCTCGGGGAGTGATTCGTTCAGTCGCGCATGCGCAACATCCTACATGCTAGCAACATGCTAATCATGCTAGAAACATGCTAGTCACTTGCTAATCATGCTAACAATATGCTAGTCACATGCTAATCATGCTAGAAACATGCTAGCGACATGCTAGTCACTTGTTAGTCATGCTAGCAACATGCTAGTCACTTGCTAATCATGCTAACAATATGCTAGTCACATGCTAATCATGCTAGAAACATGCTAGCGACATGCTAGTCACTTGTTAGTCATGCTAGCAACATGCTAGTCACTTGCTAATCATGCTAGCAACATGCTAGTCACATGCTAATCATGCTAGTAACACATGCTAGCGAGTCATGCTTGCAACATGCTAGTAGCACTTGCTTGTGTGCTAGTCATGCTAATGCATGCTAGTAACAATGCTAGTAACATGTTAGCGACATGCTAGTCACTTGCTAGTCATGCTTGCAACATGCTAGTAACATGCTAATAATGCTAGTAACATGTTAGCGACATGCTAGTCACTTGCTAGTAATGCTGGCAACATGCTAGTCACTTGCTAATCATGCTAGAAACATGCTAGCGACATGCTAGTCACTTGCTAATCATGCTAGCAACATGTTAGTAACATGCTAATCATGTTAGAAACATGCTAGCGACATGCTAGTCACTTGCTAGTCATGCTTGCAACATGCTAGTAACATGCTAATCATGCTAGTAACATGTTAGCGACATGCTAGTCACTTGCTAGTCATGCTGGCAACATGCTAGTCACTTGCTAGTCATGCTAGCAACATGCTAGTCACTTGCTAATCATGCTAGAAAAATGCTAGCGACATGCTAGTCACTTGCTAGTCATGCTAGCAACATGCTAGTCACTTGCTAATCATGCTAGCAACATGCTAGTAACTTGCTAATCATGCTGGCAACATGCTAGTAAGAGGTTAATCATGCTTCAGACGCACCGCCAGTTGCGGGGAACCACACACACACATGGGAGTCACTAGTTACATATAACGGAATTATGTCATTTCATTTCAAAATAAATGTAACTGTAATCTGTTACAGTTAAGGTCTTTGCACACCGAGTCCGAAACTTTCGTCCGTCGTAAAAAAATTCGGATCAGGTTTGATTTTCTGCGTTTTCGCATCCGTAGCTAGCATTTTGATAGGAAAGGATGATGAATACGAAAAAACGCATACCAAAATCTCAGACCTTTCCTGAGAAAAAAGGTACTTTATTTTAAGGTGTCCTTGTTACTAGAGGTCTGCTACCCGACCCGAGCCCGACGGGTCCCGAAATACTTTCGGGTTTCGGGTCGGGTTAATGGTTAATGAATAGCTTCGGGCTCGGGTCGGGCTCGGGCTTGTTGCTATATGTAGGCTACGCTGCTTTCATAGACGCACACACACACATTATTGCACACAGATATCAGAGAGATCGCGCAGCGAACACAGCACGGAAACTTTTATTAGTAAAATAGCTTCGATAGGCTACTGACTCACAACGGTATATTTCTCTGCAATGAGGGGGTGAAATCAGTGTTTTTGAAGTAACTAAGCCTCATTGCTTGAAGAGAGAGACGCACAGACGTAGGTTCACACACGCAACGTTCATCCATCTCTCTCTCTCTCTCTCTCTCTCTCTCTCTCTCTCTCTGTCTCTCGCTAATTCAAATAAATGCGATCTTACCGCACTACATCTCTGTGTCTGATTTAAAGCAGGCTGAATGCTAACGAGCCTTAACTGACGAAAATTACCATTATTTGCACTGTGGAAGAATTATCGTCTTGTCATATACAACCATTCAAAAACTGGGCAGAATTTATGTAACCGTTGCACCTGATGTTCATAAACTTTCATAACTGGTAAGTGTTTTTTCTTGTGCCTTGTGAACTGACCGAGCCTCGATGAATCTGTTTCTTTACATGTATTTGTTTACTGCCCTTGCATGCAATCATGAAATACAGTATCTTATTTATTTATTTATTTTAAATTAGCTATTCGTTGTAAAAAAAAAAAAAAAAGACTTCGGGTCGGGTCGGGTTCGGGCTCTAAATTTAACTGTGCCGCTCGGGTCGGGTCGGGTCGGGTCAGACGATCTCGGGTCGGGTCGGGTCGGGTCAGACGATCTCGGGTCGGGTCGGGTCGGGTCGGGTCAGACGATCTCGGGTCGGGTCGGGTCGGGTCAGACGATCTCGGGTCTGGTCGGGTCGGGTCAGACGATCTCGGGTCGGGTCGGGTCGGGTCGGGTCAGACGATCTCGGGTCGGGTCGGGTCGGGTCAGACGATCTCGGGTCGGGTCGGGTCGGGTCAGACGATCTCGGGTACGGGCCGGGTTCGGGCTTCAGTTTAAAGCCCATGCAGACCTCTACTTGTTACACATGTACTTACTGTTATAATAGCAACAATTAATTATGCATAATTACTTGCAAGTAACCCTAAACCAAACCCTAACCATATAGTAAGTACTAATATGTAGCTAATTAATATTACTCAGTACTAAAATGTATAATTACACTGTAACATATAACGGAATTACGTCATTTAATTTCAAAATAAATGTAACTGTAATCTGAGTCCGAAATTCTCGTCTGGAATTTTCGCACATTATAAAAATTAATTAGGGCTGGGCGATATGGCAAAAAAATAAAATCTTAATTTTTTCAGAACGTTTTACCGATCCTCGATTTTTTACGATTTTTAACTAGTCAACATGATTCAAGTAACTTTTTCTTTATTAACCGTAAAGAAAATTCTATTCCAAGTGAATCAAGTTGTCATGATGTAAATGTTATACTAATCACTTTGCAGAAAAGATATTCAAAATTGTAAAAAATTAACTTTTTCTAAATTTCTAATAAATAAAGATCGTGACAAAAATCGTGGCAAAACATTAAATTCGAATTAATCCATAAAATCGGAATATGGCCCTAAAATAAATACGACCTCTGCCTCCGAAACTTTCCCAGCTCTGATCGTTCAGCACACTCACGTTCAGAGGGGGCGGAGCCTGCCGGTGTCCGGAGGCGGAGCTTCTAGAGAACTGAGCACCAGGAACACAGCGCACCACCGCGTGCATCCCTCCGGAGCAGGGAACGTCGTGCCTCGGGACGGAGAGCTGCGCCCGACACTGCGCCAGAGATACCTCCGTACCCGAACACTGGACCCGCTCGACCCAGAACGCCTTCTTACTGACCGCAGACCTGCATAAACACACACCGCATGACTCTATGAGTCCGTTCATACAGCCAGCACTGAAAATAAACAGCAAATGAAGCCGTACCTTGTGGCTGCATCCTTCATCTTGGAGTCCCACTGTTTCCTGAAACGACAATAAATAGGATTGAATTAAATAAACAGGCTTCACATGAGCGACAGAGCTTGTTTATGTGTGTCAGTCACATCTCAGACACATCCATACAAGCTGTGGTCAGAATTATTGGACCCCTTGGCAAAAAAAATTCCTAATGAGTTTTCCCCCCACTTTCAATTGTTTGACCTCAATGAAAGGTTACATTTTTGTGAATTTTTTTGAATGAAGGATCAATCGGATAAACAATGCAGATTTATTTTTACAGCCTTCTTTGCTCATATTTACCAAGGGGGCCAATAACTCTGACCATGACTGTATATACACTATATTGCCAAAAGTATTGGCACCCCCTTCTAATGAACAGGTTTGACTACTTTAGTAATTTCTATGAGTACAAATCTTAATGTTAAAGCATATAATGATATTCTAGGAAATTGTGTGCTTCTAATATTATAGCAACAGTTTGGACTCTTTTCTATTCTAACATGACAATGTCTCTGTGTATAAGACAAGGTTCAAAAAGAAAATGATTGATTGAGTCAGTGTGGAAGAACTTGACTGGTCTGCATAAAACCAAGTCCTAATCCCAGTTTAACACCTCTGGTGTGACTGTAAATGCAGACCTTGAGCCAAAAACTCATCACCAAACACCAATGACTTGTACATACACTATATAGACAAAAGTATTGGCACCCCCTTCTTTAGAACAGAAAAATGCACTTCCAAATCTGTGGCAACAACGATGGGAACATAATTCATGCATTTAAAAATTGTATTTCATCTCTGTTGCAACAGTTTTGTAAGTGTCTAAAATGACTGAACCCATATGTACAAGTCATTGGTGTTTGGTGATGAGTTTTTGTCTCAAGGTCTGCATTTACAGTCACACCAGAGGTGTTAAACTGGGATTAGGACTTGGTTTTATGCAGACCAGTCAAGTTCTTCCACACTGACTCATTCAATCATTTTCTTTTTGAACCTTGTCTTATACACAGAGACATTGTCATGTTAGAATAGAAAAGAGTCCAAACTGTTGCTATAATATTAGAAGCACACAATTTCCTAGAATATCATTATATGCTTTAACATTAAGATTTGTACTCAAGTAGTCAAACCTGTTCATTAGAAGGGGGTGCCAATACTTTTGGCAATATAGTGTATATATATATATGTGTGTATAGCATCGTCAGCAAGCAGTAGATGGTAAATAAACTCTATCGAAACACTCTGGGACG
>JAPDDO010000278.1:332500-388230 GCA_027422415.1 Schizothorax lantsangensis
CCTTTAGTTTCTCCAGTAAATGTATCTCGGTTTAAGAATCGGTGGAGGTTTCACTGGATCGTATCTGCTCTGAAACTGATATAAAGCCAAGTAATGTAAAGTGAGAGTGAACTAAAGGTCAAAACTGTTAAATCTATTCCAGACCACATAAATACTGCTCATTAAAACTGTGGCTTTTCTTATTAAAGTTTCTCTCAGTCGCTGCAGGGAGCAGAATAAGGGGCCGTTCACACAGAACGCGTCTAAAAACGCGAATAAATTCAAAATAAAACAGTTGCCATGCCAACTTGTTACTGTAAACAAAGGCTTGCCCCGCCTCCGGGCTCTTCTGATTGGTCCGCTGTTTTGGAACTGACGTTGATGAGCGGCGCTGCATGTAGAAGTTGAAATTCTTTTAACTTGATATGTTTACATAGAAAAACAATGGAAAGTAGCTGTGAACGGCTCCTTAAAGGGCCAGAGCATGTTTTTCCACTGCACTACTTTCCCAGCTAAAGCCCAAAGTGTACTTCATTTTTGTACTTGTATGTTAGCGTATGCGTAGAGTCGAATGCATATTAATTGTTGTTGTTCCGTCTCTTTAGTCTTGTTTTCTGATGTGAAACAGTGGCCCGGGACAGTGCTGCCACCTTGTGGAACAACTGATTACTGCAAAACAAATTCAATGCACATGTGCGACCTGCGCGTACAAAGTACGGTTACAAAATCTGGTGGTGGATGTACAGTACACGAGTACTATTATGGTGATGAAAGTTGTTCTCAGATCTCGTGACTTTTGCAGAATTTCGCACATTCAAGTGTTCAAGTTAAAATAAGTTTAACTTAAAAAAAAAACGTGGCTATACACCGTGTTTTTTCTCCATTCGCCTGACCACATTATTTTTTTTTTTAAGGCAAAAACACATTTTGTATGAACATACGGCAAAAAAAAAATATTTTTGAGGCCGCTATATTTAATATATGTTGTAAACGGTGAGGCTCAATGAAATATATTTTTGAAATATGAATTCTTGCTGATTTATATTCAAGTGTGTTACATATTCACACGTGTTATAGACAACGTGTTTCTTCGAATGTGACATATGTGAATGCATTTATGTATGTTATATACTTATATATATTTTTTGGCAATTTGTTGTATATTTTTGAAAGTATATTTTAAAAATATAAAAATATAAATATTTAAAAAACATTTTTTTTTAAATATACAAAAAAGATAAAAAAAATATACTGGTAGAAAATATATTTACATAATTATATTTTGAAACACACCATGTATTTAGCCACTGTTTATATATTTTGAAATATGTTTAAAAATAGATTTTCTTTTATTATGAACAAACGTTTTGTATGAACGGCCCCTTAGATCCCATACGGCCAAACAATTTATATTTTTGAGGCCGCTATATATTTTAAATACATGCTTAATATACGTATGTTGTAAACGATGAAGCTCAATTAAATATATTTTTGAAATATGAATTCTTGCTGATTTATATTCAAGTGTGTTACATATTCACACGTGTTATAGACAACGTTTTTCTTCAAATGTGACATATGTGAATGCATTTATGTATGTAATATATTTATATATATATTTTGGCAATTTGTTGTATATTTTTGAAAATATATATATTAATATATTTTTTTTTAATATACAAAAATGATAAAAAATATACTGGTAGAAAATATATTTACATAATTATATTTTGAAACACACCATGTATTTAGCCACTATTTGTATATTTTGAAATATGCTTAAAAATAAAAAAAAAATCTTTTTGCCGTATGTTGACTGAAGGTCTTTGGGTTCGTTCAGCTCGTCACGGCTGATGAAGATGGTGTGTCTATAACTCGTTTAATCAGTCTCAGTCAGTTAATTATCAGGGCAGATCTCACGATCTTCTGTCCTGTTATGATTGAACACGACGAGATGAAAGAAGCGGCTGATTTCAGCAGGAAACAGAAGTGAGCCGCACACGTTCTGATGAAGAAGGAGAACGTCTGTCAGACAGAAGCTCAAAGACTCGAGCAGACTCCATAAAAACAGCCAGCGGTTCCAGTAAAGACAGAAGAAGCCTGTCGCTCTTATTTAAAGCTCATGTGGTCGACTGAACGGCTTACACAAGCGCTTCTCCCCACAGGAAGAGGAAGTGAGGCAGGAGAACAGACACCTGGGATATCCAGTAACTCATATGTGACCCTGCAGCACAAAACCAGTCATAATAACACAGGTATATTTGTAGAAATAGTATGTTTAGTATTGTTTTATACCAAAAATCATGTGACATTCACACAAACACTAATCGCCATCATGGTAACACACATGAAACTTAAATTATGCAATAAACATTAATTCAATTTAATATTCGGTGTAACATACAACTATAATATGCAAAACTAATAAGAAAAAATTAAGAAGAAACGGTAACACTTTACAACTAGATAAAAAAGTTTGTGAACAAACTTTAAGTTGGCTTGAGAAAGCCGGACCAGAAAGTTTTAAAAAGTTTGAAAAGTTTAAAAAAGTTTAAGTTTTATAAGTTTTAAAAGTTTAAGTTTTACAAGTTTTAAAAGTTTTATAAGTTTTAAAAGTTTAAGTTTTATAAGTTTTAAAAGTTTTATAAGTTTTAAAAGTTTAAGTTTTATAAGTTTTAAAAGTTTTATAAGTTTTAAAAGTTTAAGTTTTATAAGTTTTAAAAGTTTTATAAGTTTTAAAAGTTTAAGTTTTATAAGTTTTAAAAGTTTAAGTTTTATAAGTTTTAAAAGTTTTATAAGTTTTAAAAGTTTAAGTTTTATAAGTTTTAAAAGTTTTATAAGTTTAAAAGTTTAAGTTTTATAAGTTTTAAAAGTTTTATAAGTTTTATAAGTTTTAAAAGTTTAAGTTTTATAAGTTTTAAAAGTTTTAAGTTTGATTGATAGATAGATAGGGTTAGATTATAGATGGATAGATAGATAGATAGATAGATAGATAGTCAGATGATTGATATGCAGTTGCTAGGGTACCCGGGCTGGTCACTAAGGTGTTGCTATGTGGTTGCTAGGGTAGTCAGGGTGGTTGCTAGGTTGGTTTAACCAGTGACTAGCATGTTGTTAGCATGATTAGCAAGTGACTAGCATGTTGCTAGCATGACTCGCAAGTGACTAGCATGTCGCTAGCATGTTTCTAGCATGATTAGCATGTTACTAGCATGTCGCTAGCATGTTTCTAGCATGATTAGCATTTCACTAGCATGATTAGCATGTTACTAGCATGTCGCTAGCATGTTTCTAGCATGATTAGCATGTGACTAGCATGTCGCTAGCATGTTTCTAGCATGATTAGCATGTTACTAGCATGTCGCTAGCATGTTTCTAGCATGATTAGCATTCTACTAGCATGTCTCTACCATAATTAGCACGTGACTAGCATGTCGCTAGCATGTTTCTAGCATGATTAACATGTCGTAAGCATGATTAGCAAGTTACTAGCATGTCGCTAGCATGTTTCTAGCATGATTAGCATGTTACTAGCATGTCGCTAGCATGTTGTTAACATGATTAGCAAGTTATTAGCATGTCGCTAGCATGTTTCTAGCATGATTAGCATGTCGTTAGCATGATTAGCAAGTTACTAGCATGTCGCTAGCATTTTTATAGCATGATTAGCATGTTACTAGCATGTCGCTAGCATGTTTCTAGCATGATTAGCATGTTACTAGCATGTCTCTAGCATGATTAGCATGTTACTAGCATGTCGCTAGCATGTTTCTAGCATGATTAGCATGTCGTAAGCATGATTAGCAAGTTACTAGCATGTCGCTAGCATGTTTCTAGCATGATTAGCATGTTACTAGCATGTCGCTAGCATGTTGTTAACATGATTAGCAAGTTATTAGCATGTCGCTAGCATGTTTCTAGCATGATTAGCATGTCGTTAGCATGATTAGCAAGTTACTAGCATGTCGCTAGCATTTTTATAGCATGATTAGCATGTTACTAGCATGTCGCTAGCATGTTTCTAGCATGATTAGCATGTTACTAGCATGTCGCTAGCATGTTGTTAGCATGATTAACAAGTTGTTAGCATGATTAGCAAGTTATTAGCATGTCGCTAGCATGTTTCTAGCATGATTAGCATTTTGCTAGCATGATTAGCAAAGTTACTAGCATGTTGTTAGCATTCTTAGCATGTTACTAGCATGTTTAAAGCATGATTAGCATGTTGCTAGCATGATTTAGATTAGAAATAGAATTAGATAGAGTGGAAGCTTAAATTAGTTTGAATTGGATAGAAATAGTACATAGAAGGGAAGTCTGATTGAGTCTAAATGGGCTTCAGTGTGTTTAGATTTGAATTTTGACAGTTGGAGTTTGAATAGTCTTGGCTCATCTGAACATTCCGTCAATGTAAGTCTATGGTATTTTTATGAGTTTTAATCTTTATTTTTATGAAAATCATAAGTCTGATCAGTTAGAAAAGATATAGCACACCCGGCGAGATCAGTCTGAAGATCTGGACTGAGTTTGGAGTCTGTAGAGTTAAAGCTCTAGGAGGAGTAGCAGTCAGAAATTTTAGTCTCATAAAAAGAATAATAACTAGATAAAAAAGTTTGTGAACAAACTTTGAAGTTGGCTTGAGAAAGTCTGACCTATTAGAAGTAGTTTGAAAAGCTCTGCAGTTTGAAGGTGTTCATTTGAAGAAGTCTGAAGTTTAAATAACAAGATAGATAGATAGATAGATAGATAGGAACATTAGATAGATAGATAGATAGATAGATAGATAGATAGATAGAGTAGATAGGGTGGTAGGGTGTTGCTATGCAGTTGCTAAGGATCCCGGGTTGGTTGCTAGGGTGTTGCAATGCGGTTGCTAGGGTATCTGGGTCGGTTGCTAGGATGTTGCTATTAGGTTGCTATGGTACTCGGGGTGGTTGCTAAGGTGTTGCTACGTGGTTGCTATGGTACCCAGGGTGGTTGCTAAGGTGTTGCTACGCAGTTGCTAAGGTACCCGGGGTGGTTGCTAGGGTGTTGCTACGCGGTTGCTAGGGTGTTGCTATGCGGTTGCTAGGGAACCTGGGGTGGTTGCTAAGGTACCTGGGGTGGTTGTTAGGGTGTTGCTATGCGGTTGCTAGGGTAACCGGGGTGGTTGCTAGGGTGTTGCTAGGGTACCCGGGGTGGTTGCTAAGGTGTTGCTATGCGGTTGCTAAGGTACCCGGGGTGGTTGCTAGGGTGTTGCTATGCAGTTGCTAGGGTAGTCAGGGTGGTTGTTAGGGTGTTGCTATGCGGTTGCTAGGGTAACCAGGGTGGTTGCTAGGGTGTTGCTATGTGGTTGCTAGGGTAACCGGGGTGGTTACTAGGGTGTTGCTAGGGTACCCGGGGTGGTTGCTAAGGTACCTTGGGTGGTTGTTAGGGTGTTGCTATGTGGTTGCTTAGATACCCAGGGTGGTTGCTAGGGTGTTGCTATGCGGTTGCTAGCTTACCCATGGTGGTTGCTAAGGTGTTACTATGCAGTTGCTAGGGTACTCTGGGTTGTTGTTAGGGTGTTGCTATGCGGTTGCTAGGGTAACCAGGGTGGTTGCTAGGGTGTTGCTATGCGGTTGCTAGGGTAACCGGGGTGGTTGCTAGGGTGTTGCTAGGGTACCCGGGGTGGTTGCTAAGGTGTTGCTATGCGGTTGCTAAGGTACCCGGGGTGGTTGCTAGGGTGTTGCTATGCAGTTGCTAGGGTAGTCAGGGTGGTTGCTAGGTTGGTTTAACCAGTGACTAGCATGTTGCTAGCATGATTAGCAAGTGACTAGCATGTTGATAGCATGACTCACAAGTGACTAGCATGTCGCTAGCATGTTTCTAGCATGATTAGCATGTTCCTAGCATGTCGCTAGCATGTTTCTAACATGATTAGCATGCTATTAGCATGTCTCTAGCATGATTAGCAAGTTACTAGCATGTCGCTAGCATGTTTCTAGCATGATTAGCATGTCGTTAGCATGATTAGCAAGTTACTAGCATGTTGCTAGCATGATTCTAGCATGATTAGCATGTTACTAGCATGTTTAAAGCATGATTAGCATGTTACTAGCATGTTGCTAGTATGATTTAGATAGATTAGAAATAGAATTAGATAGAGTGGAAGTTTAAATTAGTTTGAATTGGATAGAAATAGTACATAGAAGGGAAGTCTGATTGAGTCTAATGGGCTTCAGTGTGTTTAGATTTGAATTTTGACAGTTGGAGTTTGAATAGTCTTGGCTCATCTGAACATTCCGTCAATGTAAGTCTATGGGATTTTTATGATTTTTAATCTTTATTTTTATGAAAATCATAAGTCTGATCAGTTAGAAAAGATATAGCACACCCGGCGAGATCAGTCTGAAGATCTGGACTGAGTTTGGAGTCTGTAGAGTTAAAGCTCTAGGAGGAGTAGCAGTCAGAAATTTAGTCTCAGAAGAATAATAATAATAACTAGATAGAAAAGTTTGTGAACAAACTTTGAAGTTGGCTTGAGAAAGTCTGACCTATTAGAAGTAGTTTGAAAAGCTCTGCAGTTTGAAGGTGTTCATTTGAAGAAGTCTGAAGTTTAAATAACAAGATAGATAGATAGATAGATAGATAGATAGGAACATTAGATAGATAGATAGATAGATAGATAGATAGATAGAGTAGATAGGGTGGTAGGGTGTTGCTATGCAGTTGCTAAGGATCCCGGGTTGGTTGCTAGGGTGTTGCAATGCGGTTGCTAGGGTATCTGGGTCGGTTGCTAGGATGTTGCTATTAGGTTGCTATGGTACTCGGGGTGGTTGCTAAGGTGTTGCTACGTGGTTGCTATGGTACCCAGGGTGGTTGCTAAGGTGTTGCTACGCAGTTGCTAAGGTACCCGGGGTGGTTGCTAGGGTGTTGCTACGCGGTTGCTAGGGTGTTGCTATGCGGTTGCTAGGGAACCTGGGGTGGTTGCTAAGGTACCTGGGGTGGTTGTTAGGGTGTTGCTATGCGGTTGCTAGGGTAACCGGGGTGGTTGCTAGGGTGTTGCTAGGGTACCCGGGGTGGTTGCTAAGGTGTTGCTATGCGGTTGCTAAGGTACCCGGGGTGGTTGCTAGGGTGTTGCTATGCAGTTGCTAGGGTAGTCAGGGTGGTTGTTAGGGTGTTGCTATGCGGTTGCTAGGGTAACCAGGGTGGTTGCTAGGGTGTTGCTATGCGGTTGCTAGGGTAACCGGGGTGGTTACTAGGGTGTTGCTAGGGTACCCGGGGTGGTTGCTAAGGTACCTTGGGTGGTTGTTAGGGTGTTGCTATGTGGTTGCTTAGATACCCAGGGTGGTTGCTAGGGTGTTGCTATGCGGTTGCTAGGGTACCCATGGTGGTTGCTAAGGTGTTACTATGCAGTTGCTAGGGTACTCTGGGTTGTTGTTAGGGTGTTGCTATGCGGTTGCTAGGGTAACCAGGGTGGTTGCTAGGGTGTTGCTATGCGGTTGCTAGGGTAACCGGGGTGGTTGCTAGGGTGTTGCTAGGGTACCCGGGGTGGTTGCTAAGGTGTTGCTATGCGGTTGCTAAGGTACCCGGGGTGGTTGCTAGGGTGTTGCTATGCAGTTGCTAGGGTAGTCAGGGTGGTTGCCAGGTTGGTTTAACCAGTGACTAGCATGTTGCTAGCATGATTAGCAAGTGACTAGCATGTTGATAGCATGACTCGCAAGTGACTAGCATGTCGCTAGCATGTTTCTAGCATGATTAGCATGTTCCTAGCATGTCGCTAGCATGTTTCTAGCATGATTAGCATGCTACTAGCATGTCGCTAGCATATTTCTAGCATGATTAGCATGCTACTAGCATGTCGCTAGCATATTTCTAGCATGATTAGCATGCTACTAGCATGTTGCTAGCATGATTAGCATGTTACTAGCATGCTGCTAGCATGATTAGCATGTGACTAGCATGTCACTAGCATGTTTGCTAGCATGATTAGCAAGTTACTAGCATGTCGCTAGCATGTTTCTAGCATGATTAGCAAGTTACTAGCATGTCGCTAGCATGATTAGCATGTTACTAGCATGTCGCTAGCATGTTTCTAGCATGATTAGCATGTCACTAGCATGATTAGCATGCAAATTAGCATGTTGTTAGCATGATTAGCTAGTTATTAGCATGTCACTAGCATATTTCTAGCATGATTAGCATGTTACTAGCATGTCGCTAGCATGTTTCTAACATGATTAGCATGCTATTAGCATGTTTCTAGCATGAGTAGCATGTTACTAGCATTTTGCTAGCATGATTAGCAAGTTACTAGCATGTTGCTAGCATGATTCTAGCATTCTTAGCATGTTACTAGCATGTTTAAAGCATGATTAGCATGTTGCTAGCATGATTTAGATAGATTAGAAATAGAATTAGATAGAGTGGAAGCTTAAATTAGTTTGAATGGGATAGAAATAGTACATAGAAGGGAAGTCTGATTGAGTCTAATGGGCTTCAGTGTGTTTAGATTTGAATTTTGACAGTTGGAGTTTGAATAGTCTTGGCTCATCTGAACATTCCGTCAATGTAAGTCTATGGGATTTTTATGATTTTTAATCTTCATTTTTATGAATATCATAAGTCTGATCAGTTAGAAAAGATATAGCACACCCGGCGAGATCAGTCTGAAGATCTGGACTGAGTTTGGAGTCTGTAGAGTTAAAGCTCTAGGAGGAGTAGCAGTCAGAAATTTAGTCTCAGAAGAATAATAATAATAATAATAATAATAAGTTTAAATAGGATTTCAGTAAGTTGGCTTTCACAAGCCAACTTAATAATAATAATAATAATAAGTTTAAATAGGATTTCAGTAAGTTGGCTTTCACAAGCCAACTTAATAAGAAGTTTAAATAGGATTTCAGTAAGTTGGCTTTCTCAAGCCAACTTAATAAGGTTCATTATTTAACATGAACTAATAATGAACTGCACTGCTCTTTTATTAATCTTTGTTAATGTTAATTTCAACATTTACTAATACATTATTAAAATCTTGTTAACATTAGTTAATGCACTGTGAACTAACATGAACTAACAATGAACATCTGTATTTTTATTAACTAACGTTAGCGAAGATTAGTAAATACAGTAACAAATGTATTGCTCATGGTTAGTTCATGTTAGTTAATACATTAACTAATGAACCTTATTATAAAGTGTTACCAAAGAAACATAGTTATTTCAACAAAAAACATCAAATTTGAAATGTAACGCAGGGAATTATGTAAATGTCAATTTACGGTTATTTGCTGTAAATTTTACGTTCGTTTTTCACTTCTAAAAATGGTATACTACCGTAAAATTACATGTAATGGCCAATACAGCTTTTCAGCGTATATAGAAGGGGAACTTACTGCTCAGTCAAAAATCATTAGGATATTAAGTAAAGATCGTGTTCCATGAAGATATTTTGTGAATTTCCTACCATAAATATATCTTAATAAAACTTAATTTTTGATTAGTAATATGCATTGCTAAGAACTTCATTTGAACAACTTTAAAGGTGATTTTCTCAATATTTAGATTTTTTTGCACCCTCAGATTCCAGATTTACAAATATTGTCCTATCATAACAAACCATACACCAATGGAAAGCTGATTTATTCATCTATTTTAAAATAAAAAATGTTCCTTATGACTGGTTTTGTGCTCCAGGGTCACATATATAACAGTCAGAAACAGACGAGACGAGACTGAGAGAGTTTTCAGACGCTGGAATCATGTAATTACGTGCGATTAGAGGAGGACACGACGCGCTCGTTTTAGCACATGCTGCTATTACCTGAAGCTCAATCTGACAGCTAAACACACAGTCTGTGGAAGATTTCTCCTGATGAATTAGACTGGTTTTCTCCAGTCAGATGTTTAGAAAGATGATCAGCGGAACAACATTGAAATCTCACTGGTTTTCTCCAGTCAGATGTTTAGAAAGATGATCAGCGGAACAACATTGAAATCTCACACTGACGCTGATTTACAGCCAGAAACACAAACACAAGTCGTGGTCTTCAGTGACGAGAAACAGTCTTCAGATGATCAAACTACTGTTATTTCACCATCATTGATAAACATTTATAGTTTTTGATAATATTATGAATTAGATTTTTTTTATTATTACTTTAGTAGTGTTAGTGGCCGTGTTATTTTAGTATTATTAATATACTTTTTTAGTTTTTGATAATATTACGTTAATCTTTTTTTAGTTTAGTTATTTTAGTACTAAATTAAAATGAGAAATGTTGCAAAACAACTAGCTAAAATCAAAAGTTTTTATATTTTATTTTATTTACTAACTTAAAAAAAAAAAATTTTTAAGTAGTGTTAGTGGCCGTGTTATTTTAGTATTATTAATATACTTTTATAGTTTTTGCTAATATTTTGAATTAGATTTTTATTTTATATTTTCTGTTCTTATTTTAATTTTAGTAAAAGTTTTAGTAATTTTTTTCTGTGTTTTTGCCATTTTTAGTAGTTTAAAAAATATATATGTCTGTATAGGTTTAATTAATTTTTAAGTCAGTTTTAATTTAGGTTAAACTAAATTAAACTGAGAAACGTTGCCTTGGCAACTGGTTGAAATTAGTTTTTAAGTTTAAGTATTTAGTTTATTTATTTATTTTATTATTTTATAATATTGAAATATTATTTTATTTCAGTTAACATTTATGATTATTTTTTAAATAAGTTTAAGTTTTTATATTTTATTTTATTTCAGTTAACATTTAGTATTTATTTATTAATTTTTTTAATTAATTTAATTTTTTTATTTATTTAACTATAATATCCCTGGTTCCAGTGGTGCCCGAAAAACACCAAATACTGAGACTTTCTCACATTTTATGTTCCACTTCAACTTTAACTCACATATAATTTGTTAAAACGTGCTTTACTTTTGAAGTCAAATGTTTTTTATATTTTATTTTATTTACTAATAGAATTTTTTTATGGTTTTAATTTAAGTTTTAGTTTTAGTTAACTATAATAACCCTAGTTAGTACACCATGGGAGCTGGTTTATTGCTGGTCCAAATGGCATCGACTGGTAGTTGAGTTGGTTAACCACTTAAACCATCAAGTTGGATCTTCTAGAATGTAAACATGAACATATACTCACCGGTACACGCGTGTGTCGAGCTGCTCCGCCGACGGGTATCCCAGCATGCCACACACCACACGACTGCTGCTCAGATCCCAGCCCAGACTACACACCTGCCTCCATTTCCCAGCATGCCTCACTTCCACGATGCCCTCCGTTACCATGGCAGCGCTCCGAGTGGTGGTCAGAATGGGTCGGAGACGCACCTCGTCCAGCCGGACTGAGCCAGACGACTGAGAGAGACACGGACAAACATTGACATATAAAACCAGACATCTAATGTTGTTAATTAATGTTTATTGCATATTTCAGTTTATTGAGATCATCATGATGGTGATTAGTGTTTGTGTGAATGACGCTGTGCTTCTTCTATATATGTTATTATTTAAAAGCTGCTTTGGTTCATCATGTGACTCTCATCATCTCCTGCATTTGATGGTTATCAGTGTATTTCAAAGGTACAAAACAGATTTCAGTACTTCAATAGGTTGGTATATTAACATTATATCAGTTAATGTAAATTTAAGTTAAAACCGTAAAACCTAAAATGTTGTTACCATATTTTTTATGATAGAATTCCGGCAGCTGCCGTTTTTTTACCGTAAATTTTCCGGAATGTTTTTTACAGTGTAGGGGTGCAGGAAAAAATCTATTCATATATGAATCTCAATTCTGTCGTCTAACGATTATATGTATAGACAGACAGATATTTTTCACATAGCTATGAGAAGCGTTAAACACGGACGCATGCAGTTGCCGTGGTAACGAGCAATACTTGCTGGCAAACACTTCTTTCTTCTTAAACTCTACAACGCAATCATACATTCTGCTGTATTAAAGCTTTAATCAGGATAAAACCGTATATTAGAAGCTAACATAAGCAGTAGCATTCACAAATAACAGCGTATCTAAAAGTATGAGACAACAACAAACAGAAGAAAGCATCTTGTAAGAGCCGTGCTTGCACAGCTTCTGCGGATCCTCTTCACTAATATTCTCTGCGTCTCAATCGGGCTCAAATTGATAATCAATATTGACGACGCCATTGTTTACAATACAAGCGGAGCACATGCCGCTGAACTGAGGGGCGGGACGTTTCTGGACTGTACCAGGCGGTTTAGCCAATCACAACACACTGGGCCAGCTGACCAATCAGAGCCCATTGTGTATTTCTGAAGGAGGGGCTTAATAAAACCTGGAAATCATCAGAGCGTTTATACATTTATGCATTTAGCAGACGCTTTTATCCAAAGCGACTTACATTGCATTCAAGTTACAGTTTTACATTTGATCAGCTCTTGCTTTCCCTGGGAATCGAACCCATGATCTTGGCGTTGCTAGCGCCATGCTCTACCATTTGAGCTACAGGAAAGGTTATAGGAGAAGGAACAGAGCGGTGTAGAATAAAGGTAAATTATGTGAAAAAATAAGCATTAACACATGTTAGACTGCACCCCATAAACACAATAAAGTCTAGAAAAAAACACCCCTTTAAATTATAATAATATTTCAAATTTTTACTCTATTTTTGATCAAATAAAACCAGCTTTGATGAGCATTAGAGACTCTGACCTGCTCGTCAGTGTCGGTGAAGTCCAGATCCATCCTGTTACTGTAGACCGGCTCCGGCGCTGGTGCAGGTCTCTCGGGGTGTCTGGTGGTCTGAGCGGGCGTCACGTCCGGCGCTCGTCTGTAGGAGGCTCTGCTGCGCAGGAGGTCCGGGATCTGGTGGCCCCGCGGCAGGCCAGTGACGGCGCTCTCGAACCCGTTCCTGCGCAGCTGGATGCGATGGGCATTGACCTGCGGAGACGCCGGTCCGCGGCCGCGGTGGAGCGCGATCTCGTGCCCGCGCTGAGGAGCGCCCGAGACCAGGTTGGAGGTCTGAGCTGAAGGAGGTTCTTGGTAACGGGGGACGTGACCCTGGTTGGGTCGATCCGGGCTGCAGATGACCCCCAGATCTTCAGCGTGAGTGCAGTCGCTCACACCCCAGCCGTTCGAGCGGCACTCCGACAGAGAGCTCTCGCTGCCCGAACACGAGACGTTATCCAGCCAGATTGGACCTAAACACACCAGAACCATTTCTACTCAAGCACTAGAGCAACATGAGCAAACAGAGTCAACATGAGGCATTCACAGCCTGGGGTGCGTTCCCAAAAGCATTGTTAACCAACTATGGTTGCAAGTTCCGTCGTTACCGTTCAACGATTCGGTGTTTCCCAAAACCATAGTTCAAACGAACATTCGCAATTAGCGTTGCAAACTTATGTGGTTGGAACTACAGCTCTTGAGATGTGGTTAGAAGCGAGTGAGTAAGACATATGGGGCAGTTTTACTAAACAGGGCAAATTAACACGAGAGTGCCATTCCAAAACAGTGCTGATGGGTGTGGAAATATCTGTGGGTGATTTACTAACAACACTCAAATTAAAGAACACAGACGCAACATCTCATTTCCATAATGACCAGCGCAATCTACCAAGCGTAGTCGTAAATAAAGAGTAAAGAAATAAAGAAGACAGCCAAAATATGAAGGGTTGATAGACCTGGTATTGCATGATTTCTAGTTGAGGGTTCTAAGTCGTCTTTTATTTACTGAAGCAAATTAAAAATAACATGGCTTGGCAAATGATATGTTCGGATAATGTGTTCTTAAGAATTCCAAATAAATTAATATGTGTTGAAATAAATCCTCTCCCTTCTACCCTTCTCTCTGTTCTCTGCAACAACAATTGCAGCCATTTCAAGCACAAAATACTTTAAGACATGCTTTTTATGGCCGTTAAATAATGGCGCAAATACCAGTAATTTGACGAGCGCAAATGTTAGTAAATCGTGTTGCGTGATTCATGTTAATACTCTCCTCCCATAACTCCTACAAATGCATATTCAATAAGGTCAGGTGCAAAAATAACTCTGTCCACGCTTTTTCAGTGCTAATTCTTCATTGTGTGTCTTTAGTAAATCCTAACAGTACTATTTTAACGCCAAAAGACGCGAACTGTTCGTAAAACTGGCCCTTGGGCTTTAATAAATATGCTCTTGGGCACAATAAACAAGCTAGCATGCAGTACAATCTATATCTTCCATTCTATCTAAACATAAATGCATTTTAATGTATGTATTTTTGCGTGTCCGCCATTTTTGAAGAGTGCGCATGTGGGAATTTTTGCTAAATCATACGTATTTTACGAGTTGCCGATTCGTATGAATTTGTACGAATGACCTACACCTAACCCCGCCCCTAAACCGACCCGTCACTGGGATTTATACAAATCGTACGAATTCGTACGAATTAGCCACCTCGTAAAATACCTACGAATTGGTCGTGAGATAGCGTTGGTTCTTCCCAAAACCATCGTTAGCTAAGTATGGTAGTTAGTCCCACTGAACTCTACTGGAAACGACGGAACTTGCGACCATAGTAGCTTTTGTGAAACGCAGTCCTGATGATGAAAGTGTGTTTATATGAAGGTGGTTGATCAATACGAGCGATTGATGACATCAGATAAAATACGGATTGTATGGAAGCGTATTTCTGCCATGGAATAAATATATTTATATAAAAAAGGTACTTGCGTCTTTTTGTTTTGATTTGATTTTTTTCTCAGAATTGTGAGTTTTTATCTCACGATTGAAAATGATCAATTGTAAGATGTAAATTTAGAATTTTTACTTTTTTCTCGCAATTCTGACCTTTTTCCTCAGAATTCTGATTTACATTTCGCAAATAACTTGCAATTGTTATGTATAAACTCGAAATTCTGAGAAAAAAGAAGGAATTCTGAGTTTACATTTCAGAATTAATAACTCGGAATTAATAACTCGCAACTGTTAGATATAAATTTCAAATTTTAAGGAAAAAGTTCTAAGTCTGAGTTGTGATTAGTTGGAATTCTGGGTTTACATCTCGCAATTAATATTTTGCAATTTTAAACTCGCAATTGTTATATATAAACGAAATTTTGAGAATAAATGTGGAATTATAAGTCTACATCTTGCAATTAATAACTCGGAATTAATAACTTGCAATTGTTAGATATATAATAAAAATTCTGAGAAAAAAGTAGGAATTCTGCGTTTACATATCAGAATTAACTCAAAATTAATAACTTCAAACTGTTAGATATAAACTCAAAATTCTGAGAAAAATTAGGAAATATAAGTTTACATCTTGCAATTAATAACTTGCAATTGTTAGATATAAACTCAAAATTCTGAGAAAAAAATTGAAATTCTGCATTTAAATTTCAGAATGAATAACTCAAAATTGTTAGATATTAACTCAAAATTCTGAGAAAATGTTCTAAGTCTGAGTTTACATCTTGTGATTAATAGTTGGAATTATGCAATTACTTCTCACAATTAATAACTCACAATTTTAAGACAAACTAGAAATTCTGAGAAAAAAAATGGAATTCTAAATTTACATCTCACAATTAATAATTCAAATTCTGCATTTACATTTCAGAATTAATAACTCAAAATTAATAACTCGCAATTGTTAGATATTAACTTCAAATTCTGTGAAAAAAATTGAATTCTAAATTTACATCTCACAATTAATAACTTGCAATTTTTAGATATAAAATCAAAATTCTAAGAAAAAAAGTCAGAATTCTGCATTTACATTTCAGAATTAGTAACTCAGAATTAATAACTTGCAATTTTTAGATATAAACTCAAAATTCTGAGAAAAAAGTTTTCATTCTTAATTTACATATCAGATGTTAGATATTAACTCAAAATCTCAAAATAACTCAAAGTCTGACTTCACATCTTGTGATTAATAGTTGGAATTCTGCAATTACATATCGCAATTAATAACTCGCAATTTTAAGATATAAACTAGAAATTCTGAGAAAAAAGTTTTAATTCTTAATTTACATCTCACAATTAATAACTAGCAATTTTTAGATATAAACTCAAAATTCTTAGGAAAAAAGTTAGAATTTTGCATTTACATTTCAGAATTAATAACTCAGAATTAATAACTCACAATTGTTAGATATTAACTCAAAATTTTGAGAAAATTCTGAGTTTACATGATCTTGCTAATTAATCATTTGCAAATAACTCGCAAATTATGATAGAAATTCACAATCGTGAGGAAAAAAATCAACGTTGCGATAAAAAGTCACAATTAACATTTAATGTCAGGAACATATCGTAAGTGTATTTATGTCTCTGGTTCTGAACAGTGATAGAGACTCGTACCGCGGCCCTCGCCGAACTTAGCGCTGTGAGCCCAGGAGAGTCCGCGGGAGAAGCCCAGCTCGCGACACACCACGTTCGCCAGATTGATGTTGACCTCGTCGTCACACACGGTTCCCCACGCGCCGTTATACAGCACCTCCAGCCGGCCCTCGAACCTGTTCCGGCCCTCCACCAGACGCAGCTGGAGTCCAGGGACCCCCTGCGTGAGCGGAGCGACGGTGAGGAACACCATCATCATCTTCATCATCATCTTCATCATCCTCCGCCTGCGGTCAGACACATGCATCACACATCAACATCTCAAGCGCTTGTGCAATCAGAGCTAACAGTAATTAACCCAAAGCACAGAGCAGTTAAAATTAACCAGAGTTCAATGGATGCATGTATAATCAAACCAAAAATAATTCAGATATAATTTTTGATATTTTTTTACAAGTGGGTGCAGGACACTATAGTTCATTTATGTAAGTGAGGAGAGCAAAATAAAGTGAATTGTGACATATTACACCCAAAAATTCTTCATACAGTGAAATTTGGGAGCAAAAATGATTCAGACACTTTGAGCTGAGCATGTTTTTTGTGATCTTTTTACACACAGACTGAAAAAAATTAAGCATTGCTTGGTGATTGGAGCTAAATTGGTTTTATCTTAAATTTAACAGCTGACAGCTATTCAACCGAATCCATTACAAACCTTTCTATCAAAGTTATGTGATATTATAAAGATGAATTTGTTCTGACGCAGTTTAACTCTGAGTTCTTCTCATATTTTATTATCATTATAATGAATAAACCGTGATATAATGTGAGAAATGTTGAAGGTGTCTGAATATATTTTGGTTTGACTGTATGTGTGTTTCAGTCGTCATCATCACATTCACAGCTGCATGTGTGTTATATCACAACCACAGACACACACACACACACACACACACACACACACACACACAGACGCACAAACCACACACACACACACACACACACACACACACACACACACACACACACACACACACACACACACACACACACACACACACACACACACACACACACACACACACACACACACACACACACACACACACACACACACACACTCACTGAGGACTGCAGCTCGTGCTGGATTAAGTCTTTATGGGAAGTTCAGCCAAAAAATCAACAATATGAGAAGATATTTTGAGAAATGTCTTGTTGTTTGGTTCCCAGTGCTGTATGAAATATCTTAATTTTGTGTTCAGCTTAATTCTGGCTTTACATCTAATCAATTAATAACTTGCAATTGTTAGATTTAAACAAAATTCTGAGGAAAAAAGTCCAAAGTTTATATCTCGCAATAACTCACAAATGTTAGATATAAACTCGAAATTTGGAGAATAAAAAGCTGGAGTTTATCTCATATAAAAGTTAGGCTCTAAAGGTCATGGTGGATTTCACCCAAAATCCAAGTCAAGATTTAGAAGATATTTTAAGAAACGTCAATGTTTTCTTGTCCATATACAATGAAAGTCGAAGTTGTTTGGTTTCTAATATTCTTCAAATATTTAAATTTTGTTCCAAAAGAAAAAAACACAGTTTTGACATGAAAGAGATTAAATATGACTCTGGAGCACAAAACCAGTCATAAGGGTCAATTTTTCAAAATTGAGATGTATACATCATCTGAAAGATGTATTCCATTGATGTGTGGTTTGTTATGATAGGACAATATTTGTAAATCTGGAATCTGAGGGTGCAAAAAATCAAAATATTGAGAAAATCACCTTTAAAGTTGTTCAAATGAAGTTCTTAGCAATGCATATTACTAATCAATAATTACGTTTATGGTAGGAAATTACTAAATATCTTCATGGAACATGATCTTAATATCCTAATGATTTTTGGCATAAAAGAAAAATGCATATTTTGACTCATACAATGTATTGTTGGTTATAGCTACAAATATACCTGTGTTACTTATGACTGCTTTTGTGCTCCAGGGTCATAAACTACCTTTAAGTGAACTACCCTTTAAATTCAAGAGAATGAGATTCTATTATTAATCATGCAAGTGTCTAATAACAACTGAGAGAAACTAACAGAAGAAAGCAGACAGAATCAAATATAGAGCTTGATGGAATATCAGTGAATCAATAAGAGCAGATGATTAGAGGAATGATAACTCACCTGTGAGAGCGACGCGTGTGAAAGACTGAGAGAAAGAGAGAGAGAGAGTTCAACCTCTCACAGACAGATACTGCTCTCTCGCTCGCTTTTCCTTTTTTCTTCTGGTTTATGTAAAGTCCAGTGCTTTTTCTTTTTTTCTCAGTGAGTTGTTTTATAAAGAGCAGATTTAAAGTGACACACACGCTTTAATCTCACTTCAACATGCAGCACTTTTCTTTCTTACAGTGTTTCACTTGATGGACAAACATTGAAGGAGAGATTCACACCAGACATGAAGAAACACCTAAACAACGGAAGCTTGTTTGTATCATGGAATTAGAAAAATAAAATGCAATTAATCTCATAAATAAATTAATAATTTAATTTAAATAAAAATAATTAAAAAAAATTTTTTTTTTTAATAAAAATAAATTATCTCACAATTCAGAGAAAAAAATAGTGAGATATAAACTCATAATTTGCTTATGAAAATTAACTATGTTTTTTTAATAGTAAAACTGTTGTAACCATGTTTTTGGTGGATTGACCTTTGTATAACTCTATTTTTTATTACAAATACCATGTTAAATTATGGTATTCAGTGGTAAAAATATATATATATATATTGTGACTCAGAATTCTGTAAAAAATGTCAGAATTGTGAGATATAAAGTCAAAGTTAGAATTGCATGATATAAACTTGCAAATGCAAGAAAAAAGTCATAATTATAAAGTCACAAATACCTTTTTTTATTGTCAAAAAAAGAAAAAGAAAAGAAAAAAAGAAACAATTGTAAGATGTAAACTCAGAAGGTTTCTATAAGAAACATTGTAACATGCTAAAAACACCTTGGCAACCGCATAGCAACAAAATAACAACTTTGCAAAACACTGTGGCTGTGTCTCATTTAGAAGTCTGCGTCCTCCGGAGGTCTCATTCGAAGGGTGCATACGTCATCGAGGCGGTCTCGTTTCAGAAAAGCAAGTAGGACACTCCGAATGCGAGCTTCGAATGCGTCCTTCTTTCACAGGGATTCGGAGGATGCATCAGGTGTATCCTTCATCAGTAGCCCCTCACTGCAGAACAAAGATCCAGGGGGCGGGGTTGGATCCACATCCAGGGGGTGGAGATGGGTGGGTTTAGGGGTGGAGATGGGTGGGTTTAGGGGTGGAGATGGGTAGGTTTAGGGGTGGAGATGGGTGGGTTTAGGGGTGGGGATGGGTGGGTTTAGGGTGGGGGGTGGAGATGGGTGGGTTTAGGGGTGGAGATGGGTAGGTTTAGGGGTGGAGATGGGTAGGTTTAGGGGTGGAGATGGGTGGGTTTAGGGGTGGAGATGGGTAGGTTTAGGGGTGGAGATGGGTGGGTTTAGGGGTGGAGATGGGTGGGTTTAGGGGTGGAGATGGGTGGGTTTAGGGGTGGAGATGGGTAGGTTTAGGGGTGGGGATGGGTGGGTTTAGGGGTGGAGATGGGTAGGGTTTAGGGGTGGGGATGGGTGGGTTTAGGGGTGGAGATGGGTAGGTTTAGGGGGGAGATGGGTAGGTTTAGGGGTGGAGATGGGTAGGTTTAGGGGTGGAGATGGGTAGGTTTAGGGGTGGGGATGGGTGGGTTTAGGGGTGGGGATGGGTGGGTTTAGGGATCAGGGGGTGGAGATGAGTAGGTTTAGGTCTATGTAAGGTGGGAGGAGTTGGATCTAGATCCAACTCCGCCCCCTGGATCTTGTGTTCTGCAGTGAGGACCATCTCTCCTTCGCTGCTCCAGATAACCCACAATTCTTTGCGTCGCCGTAAACCGTCGTTCATTTGAAAAATGCCGGCGCCGGCAGATGTAGGCTAACGTTACACACAAGCGCAGATGTGGTCTTTTCAACTTAACTTAAAGTGCCAGTAAAAACGGATAAACTTTGTTCTTAATATCCTCCTCCTTTTTTTTCTATAACAGATGTCTGTTGTATGTACGCTGGAGCTCCTCAAACACTGAGCAAAATAAAACAAGTAAAAGCATTTTTTTTTCAAATTACTTTCCAAATTTAGAAACAATTTTCCTTCATTTAAGTAGTGTGAGAGCACCACGATGCTCTAAACGTATATCTATGGCTCTAAATGTGTTAGCAAATCAACACGATACTTCCGGTTTCCTTTTCCTCCCGTCCTACGAAGGCCGTCTCGTTTAATTCCAGTCTGAGGGCACTTCGTATACGTTACGCATCCTACAGAGGATTCGACCTCCGGAGGACGCAGTCTTCTAAATGAGACACAGCTTATAGCAACTGCATAGCGTCGTCTTGGCAACCGTCCAGACACAGTCTAACACTGGAAAGCGTCTCTCATGTTTTCCTCATTAAATGTAAAAACTGATTGTTGTTTATTTCTGCTTCATGTTTGTCAGTTTGACCTCCAGCTCTGGATCTGTGTGTGTTTGTGCTGTAATTGAGCACTGGGATCTCTGGCACGCGTCCACACCCAAAATGAGTGTGTGTGTGAGAGGAATAAACACACACCGTCTCCAGCAGATCCTCACCATCATCTCGTTCTTCTCTGAGATGATGAGGAGCTGACATCACACTCGAGACTCAATGACTCATTTATGAGAGACTCCGCAGATGATTAAACGACAGACGAGGGTCTTAAAAGTGGTGCAGACTATTAATGGAGCCACAGACGCAATAACTAGTCTTTCTTCTTTAAGTTATTTGTGTAGGCCACGTTTAAAATGAATGATTGTTCCATCACACGTCTTCATATGTTTCTGGGAGTTGTGGCGCCTTCTGCTGGAGAGCCGCAGATACTTCACTCACAGAGTCATTATTAACGCTGTGTGTGTGTGCCTCTCTCTCTCTGTGTGTGTGTGTGTGTGTGTATCTGTGCGTGTGTGTCTGTGTGTGTGTGTTAGAGTGTGTGTGTGTGTCTCTCTCTCTCTGTGTGTGTGTGTTAGAGAGAGTGTGTGCGTGTGTGTCTGTGTGTGTGTGTGTGTTAGAGAGTGTGTGTGTGTGTGTGTGTGTGTGTTAGAGAGTGTGAGTGTGTGTGTGTGTGTGTGAGAGTGTGAGTGTGAGTGTGTGTGTGTGTGTGTGTGTTAGAGAGTGTGAGTGTGTGTGTGTGTGTGTGTGTGTGTGTTAGAGTGTGAGTGTGTGTGTGAGTGTGTGTGTGCGTTAGAGAGTGTGAGTGTGTGAGTGAGTGTGTGTGTGTGTGTGTGTGTGTGTTAGTGAGTGTGAGTGTGTGTGTGTCTCTCTGTGAGTGTGTGTGTGTGTGTGTGTGTGTGTGTGTGTGCGTAGAGAGTGTGTGTGTGTGTGTCTCTCTGTGAGTGTGTGTGTGTGTGTGTGTGTGTTAGAGAGTGTGAGTGTGTGAGTGTGTGTGTCTCTCTGTGAGTGTGTGTGTGTGTGTGTGTGTGTTAGAGAGTGTGAGTGTGTGTGTGTGTGTGTGTGTGTTTGTGTGTGTGTCTCTCTCTGTGTGTGTGTCTGTGAGTGTGTGTGTGTGTGTCTGTGAGTGTGTGTGTGTGTGTCTGTGTGTGAGTGTGTGTGTGTGTGTGAGTGTGTGTGTGTGTGTGTGTGTGTGTGTGATGTGGACTCTTCACCGCAGTGTGAACGAGGCTCTTTGAAGCTGATTTAACGACTGTAAACGCCACACACAGCGAGAATGAAGACATGAGCAGAACCGAATGACGGAGGGCCATTCCTGCAAAACCTCGTAATATTTTATGCTGTTGCTAAGACAAATTTAGTGCAAATAAACTAGTTACATTCACTGAGCAGCAAAATGAATACTGTAATCACACTCGCATATAATCATCCATAAACCGCTGTGAAGTGTAAGGCAAAATATGTAAAATATAAATACATATAAATACATTCACGATCCGTGCTCCGAAGTTCTGATCTATGAATCTCTGATGATTCGCGATGCACACTTTTAAGTCCCGATCCGAATCAAATGATTCGCAATCCGATTGAATCGCTTCGAAACAGTGAATCATTTTGCGGCGCAATGGTTTAACTGATTCGGAGTTTGGAAAAGCTCTGTTTCACCCAAATCCATGTATCATTCGTTCACTCGTTTATTAATTTAATATTGAAAGTAGAAAAATGAGAAAACAGCTCATTTTTCGTATTTTCATTCCCCCCCCCCCCAAGAATCGATAAATAAGAATTCAGCTTAATTTTTCATATTTTTGTTAGGGGAAGAAAAATGAATAAACAGCTCAAATACACTTGAATATGTGATTTCTACACGTGGGTGGGAATTAAACGTCCCTTTCTGATTCGAGTCTGCTGATTGGTCAGCCAAAGATCAAACCGTGCCGTCATCAGGGTCATGTTCAAGCTCAGACCGGTTGAATGACATGTTTCCTGCACTGTAAAAAAAAATACTGTAAAATTTACGGTAAAAAACTGGCAGCTGTGGTTGCCGGAATTCTACTGTAAAAAATACGGTAACAACAATTTAGGTTTTACGGTTTTGCCGTAAATTTACCATTAAATACTGTAATTTCTGATATAATGTTAATATACCAACCTATTGAAGTACTGAAATCTGTATCTTTGTAATACACTGATAACCACCAAAAGCAGGAGGTGATGAGAGTCACATGATGAACTTTTAAATAATAACATATATAGAAGAAGCACAGCGTCATTCACACAAACACTAATCACCATCATGGTGATCTCAATAAACTGAAATATGCAATAAACATTAATTTAACAACATTAGATGTAACATACAACCCTAATAAACATAACTGATAAGAAAAAACTAAGAATAAACATAGTTATTTCAAAGAAAAAACATCAAATTCAAACAAAATTTGAAATGCAACGCAGGGAATTCTGGGAACGTCAGTTACGTTTTTCCTGTAAATTTTACACTTACCGTTAACCATTTAACAGGTTTTTACTGTAGCATTTTCACAGTTTTTTACCGTTAAAATCACAGTAATTTTTTACAGTGTGGAAGCGGTGTGCAACGGTGTTTGAGATATGTTTTCTCTTGTTTGGTGGGTGTGTCATAAATGTCAGCCAATCAGCAGCAACGAGTATATAAGCCACGTGGTATTAAAGAGACAGCGCACACAATGGGTCCAAGTGAAGTCATTTAATATGTGTCCGCTGCAGCTCCGTATACACAACAATTGAATATATTAGAAGACATGTTTGTCGTAAGAGTTTTATAGTAACATAGCATATCAACATGATGATGATGATGAATTTGTAAGTAAATGTAAATAACATCAAAATAAATTCACTAGAGCAAGTATATTGATTGCACATGTTTATTTACATTAAAGGCAAAATAACTGAAATAATAAGAGCACAAGTATAGATCTGGAACATCTTTAAATAAGTCTGTCTAAATATCATAATTGCAATGTCTTCTGGTCCATATCCTTTCCTTAGGAATGTGTGCTAGACACTGATTAATGTAACATAAAAATACTATGCATATTTATATATTTTGCTATTGTATTGTGGAGTGACACCTTCATAAACTTTTCTATGCTCCTCTGATTATATAATGGCAAATATTACAATATCATAGCACAACAACAGTGATCAGCAATAATAAGTGTAATACTCACACAAAAATAATAAGGTCATATAGATAATAACAGTCTCGTAGGTAAGAGGTGGATTATCCTTCATCTGAAATGTTTGTCTTTTCATCCTGAAATGCGAGGAAAATGTTGGATCACAATAATTAGGAACCACAGTTTCCACAAATCCCTTATTCACTGGATTGGGATGTTCTCTTTTATTCTGGACGGCAAGGGACGGTAACATCCAGTGTATTTTGCAGTATTAAACACGTATTTATACCGATTTCAACATGCTTCGAAAATTCTTCAAAAAGAACACAAAGAATGGTCTTCTCAGCTGCCATAGTTGCAACTCTTGCATCATCAGAACATTGTTCAACGCATCACCGTTTCTGTTTAATAAACGTTTTGCACCGTTTTGTCGGGGCTGAACTTGGCCCTGGAGTGAATAATGTGGCTCGAATCAACATCTGCATCAGTCTTCTGCCTCCTGTTCACACAGCGGTTCCAGAGCCTCATACGGCCTCAGCAGGTGAGAATGATGAAGGAGCCCTACAGCTCAGCACAGCTTCATTAGCCGTGTTTCCACTGTCGGGCCAGAAGCGGGTGTGCCAGTGTGTGCCAGGGCCAGTCGTGTTTCCACGGTCACTTCCGGGGCTTGATTGTGCCTCGTCGGTGCTTCCTCGGAATGAAAACCTTGGGCCAAAGCGGGCCAGCTGGGGCTAGAGGAGTGGTTCTGAACAAAGGCGGAGTTTCTCCGCGTCAGTGTCGCGGATCATTTCATAAAGTTAACAGCTATAACAACAGTATTAAAGACTTTTAAAATAATTTTAGCTTAAAACTCACTTTCAAACAGCAGCGATTGTTTGAAATAACTGTTTGAGATCCGATGTGGATTATGATCATACAAGGCATAAATAAGCGATGCAAAAGACTATGCACGCTAGCCATTACCATAGTAAACATGGTAAAAACAACTGCTTGAAGAAATAAGAGCTTCTCAATCAGGCTATCACAATCGTATATTTATTTAGTAACATATTTTATCTGTCATAAGTGTCGTCTCAAAACTTTAGCTCCGCGTATGTCATAAAAAAATATAATGTTTTTGTTCGGGAGCTCCCTCTTCTACTCGGGTTGTATTTTTGATGAAAAAAAAATATAGAAATGATTCTGATGTATTCTGTGACTACAAATAAACAGAAACAGACTCGACTGAAAGTAGGGTATGTGTCCTCTTTACTTTGTGAAATAACGGTTTATACGGCTTTATTTCTGTGTGAATAATTTTCAATCCTGATTAATTCATTATGATCAATGTATCACCTATTAATGTAAAACATCAATGCTTTTGGATTGAAATCTTTAACAAAATATGCAAACAAACGGCCGCTTTTATCATGTTCGCTTTGTGATCGCGCTAATTCCAGTGACGTATTTCTTATGTTTTCTGATAGCTTCTCTTTGTTGGTGAAATGATGGGGTTGTGTGACGTTGTTCTAGAGAGGCGTGTAAAGAGAGGGTTTTAGTGAAGCGCTGCAGAGCTTCTGGCCCGACGGTGGAAACACAGCGTGATTTTGGGCTCGGTGCTACAGGTCCGAGGCTATTAGACCCGCCCGGCCCGTTTAAAGCACTGGCTCGCACGACAGCGGAAAAGCGGCTACTGAGAATCATCATAACCGTCTCTCATGGTCTCCAGGGCCCAGTTTTTCAAAAGTAATCCAGTGGGATTTCGGATCACGGATACCCCCTTTCCACCAGCAGGAACCAGGTGCTAGTTCAGAGCCAGTGCTCTTGCTGGTTCTTAGTTGGTTCGACTGGCGAGCCCTTTGCTTTTCCGGTTGCTTTTCCACAGGCTAGAGAGCCAATACAGAGCCAGGTCTTACGTCACTGAATACGTTTCATGTTTCGTTTCACTAGCGCGGCAGCGCCAAACACAACAGACTTGTTCGAGGTGCATCGCGCCACTCAGATCGATCGGCACACAACACACTAAAGCACCGCGAGAGCGATCCAAAAGAGCCGTCAGCTTTCCAGTCGCTCCCGCAGCACCCCGATGCCTCGCACCGACCGGTCCGCGCAGCGCTGATCCATCCCGAACAAGCCTAAACAAACTATCAACAATGGCGGACGTTGCGTTGCTATTGATGTTCATGGCTTTGCGAACCTACATCGGCATCCAAATACGTCGAATCCAATGTGTCCGTGTTTAGCTGCTATTTCAAATATGGCGGGCCAAGTTTTCTGTCTCTTGTTGTTCACGGTAACCCCAGCCCCTGACGCAAGCGGTTCTTCCTTCTAGCCCAGCAATGTTTTGGTGCTACTTACGAACCACTTTTGCTGGTTCGGAGCTGGTGCTTTGGGTGTCGAAAAACAAAGAATCGGTTTGAAACTAGGCTCTGGCTCTGAACCAGCACTGGAACTGCCTTGGTGGAAAAGGGGTAGGATTGGATCAAATCTTGGAAATGGGTTTTTCAAAAGCAAAAGAGGGATTCCAAACTAAGATCAGAGCATGTAATCTGATTTTACATTTGATCTGGATCAAACCTGCCCTTTGGGTTTTTCAAAACTTTGAACTCGGTTTGGGATCTATTTGATCCAAAAAAACAGGATTATCCTGATGCCATCAGAAGGGTGGATTCAGTTGTGATTTTTCGAACCAAATAAAATCCGAGAGTTTTTTTAAGTGAATGATCACAAAATCAATGTCTACTGATGGAAAGAGCTGGTATCTGTCCTGTAAATGATTTTTGACTATTGGATAGTATTGTTTTAGTTTTGTTATTTAACATTAACAACTTAACATTATAACAAAATAAGGAATGTAAAATGTTTCAGTTTATTACAGTGTTTCTGTTTCTTACAATTAAAACAAACAATGGCTATTTGTGGCCACCGGTATTTTGCCTACCTGTTGTTCTCTGCTAAGCCAGTAGGCTACACAGTTGGTTCCATTTAAGGCTCTGGTAAACAGGATTTGGTAATCCTGAAATTTGGTATTTGGATCACAGTGATCCAATCCAATGTTCCTTTAAAAAACTGGCATAAGAGTAAGATGGATCAGGTGATCCTGGATTGCAAAACATGGGATTTCCAAATCCGGATCAATTTGAGCCACATTTTTTAAAAAACTGGGCCCTGGTGTTGTGTGCCGTGATCTCAGGCCTTCTGCACTTCTTCTTTCTCTCCGGCTTTGTGTGGATGTTCATTGAAGCTGTGCTGCTCTTCATCTGTGTGAAGAACCTATCACAGATCGGCTCCAAAAAGAGGGCGGTGCTTAGCAGTGGATTCCTGTGTGTGATTGGATATGTAGTTGCTCTGGTTGTGGTGTGTGTGTCTGTCGGTCTGGTTCATGAAGGCTACGGCAGTGAACAGTAAGTTGTTGTTTTCAAATTAATTTGTTTAGAAGGAAATGAAGAGCTCAGGGCTGTTTTCTGCTATCTGATAAAATACATTTTTTGATAAAGGTTTTATCTGGAGTTTTCTGGGTCCTGTTTGTGCCATACTAACAGTAAGTTCTAGTTACAGACATTTGTCACATGCTGAAGTGTCCAAAAAAAGAAGGAATTTTTTTTTTCTTCATCAGCATCATCATCACTATGAATTCAACTCTCACAAAACTGAACACTGAAGTTTCACAGATAAAACAAACAAAGTAATGCAGTAATATAAACATTTTATTTAGACATATAGTCAGCAAAGACACATTTACTCTCTCTCTTTCTCTGTTTCTCTGCAGGATGATGGTGTTTAAAACATTGGCTCAGTTTGTGGTTCTTGGTGGATTCTGGGTTTCTTCACAAGTAAGGTTCTGGAGATCCTCTTCCTGATCTACTGTGTCCTCAATAATGAGGTCAGACATCACTCAGTTTACCATCAATGAAACACTATTACTGTTGTTTTCACTGAGGTCCTGTTCTTATTTTAGTAATCTGTGATTTTAGAGAGGAATGCAGAAGCAGTTGTTTAAAATGTTACTCTTCCATTTTCTTTCTGTGTCGAAATTTTCAAATGAGCCAAAACTATTCACACTCCAACTGTAAAAATAATAATAATAATTTCAACAGACCTGACCTGATCTGCTCTCTGTTTGTCTGTCTTGTCAGTATATGGAAGAAAATTAAAGCATCTGTATTTAGTTTTAAAATGCAAATTTGACCTATTAAAGCCACCTATTTTTTTTATAAACAAACTCCATTCTGGTTCATGAGTTTCAGAGGTTATGAATGAATGAATGAATGAATAACTTTATTGTCATTGTACAAGTACAACGAAATTGAATGCAATCCTTTGGGTGCATAGTATAACGAGAGAAAGAAAAAAAAATCAATAATCTAATAAATAGTACAGGATCTGTGACACAACATTACACACAGAAGACGTCTCACATTCAACAGAGTTGCACGACTCATTCAAAATTGCACATAATGATCAGTTAAATTGATCTCAAGAAGTCACTCAGCTCCTCTTGTCTCATTCTTGTCCAGGGGCCGTATTCACAAAACATCTTAAAGGGATCCCTGGGTATTATGACTTGTATGGCTTGTAACAGCCCATAGCGCTGATACTATGGATTTATTTAGGGTGCAGTTTTACTACAGCCCTCTAGGGGCTCTAGCCCGCTCCCCTCCTCTATATTATGCCCAGGTGTGGTAGTAGAGGGAGATGCATTGTTTGGTTAGGAGGAAGCATGGCTTCTCATGCTACCTTCAATGTTTAGAGTCCCGATTGAGAAACGTCGATGTTTTAAGCTCAATCAAATGTAAGTGTTTATCTTTGTAAGTTTATTTGTGTTACTTTGCTTATGTTTGTTCATTTGGTTATTTCCTTTGATAAATGTGTTTGTTAGCATTCTGGTTCTCAGTATGTGTTTGCGTTCTAGAGGGACTCTTTTGTACCGATGGTTTTTCTTGCCACTGATGGCCGCGCTGTCTGTACCTGGGAGATATTCCTAGGATGGGATTCCTTTTGCTGTCACGGACAGTTTGGGTTTCCTCACTCGGGGACTAGAGTGGTTTTGGGAGTATATGGTGGAATTTGTTGGATGCACATTGAACTTTGTCGTCTTCATCAGAATCATCGTCATCTTCTTCGATGTCATCATCTACCATGTCTTCAATGATAAGTACTACAGACATTCAGTGACATTTATGTTTCTCATTGGACTATGCTACAGGTTTAACTTTCAACCAGAGTTTTCACTCCTGTTTGTATGCTTGCAAACCCACATACCTACATTTCACAAAGTTACTGAGACTGTTGGTTTTGCTGTGATTGGATTTTGCCAACTTCTACCACACAATAATAATTGGTTTAATCTCGCTCTGTGTATTTATTTGGTCATTGTGTCAACATATTATTTCTGTTTTAAGGTACACTTATAGAGAAAGGTTGGTGGGCCCCTCTCTCAAAATATATTGTAGTGGCTCGTTCTTTAAAAGAGAAGGGGAGCGGTTACAGGCTTAATATAATGTAAATGATGTCTCTTACTGAAATATGTAGTAGAAAACCCATCAAAGATTTGTTATTTTTAAAAATCCCATCGTTTTACACATATTTTGAACTATGGGGGGCGCCATTATTCTGATGACGTAAAATGGTTGCACTCGGTGAGCTACTAGCGCTACTGTTTCTATTTTTACCACAACACAACTCGAAATAGACAACTTGGAAAATAAAATACTGATATGATGACCACAGCTACTGAAAGAGCTTACAGGTGGAGATGGATATAAGTATAGGTTTAAACCAAATGCGGTGCCATCGATTTTTCCTCACAAGGAGTCTAAACGCCCCGGAAATCCGCGCTGAGAAACTCCTCTAGCGGCCGCGCTTCATGATTAGCGTTGGCATATTTACATCCTAACAGATAGCATCTAGCGTTTCTTGTCTCAGTCGTTTGTAAGCTCTTTCAGTAGCTGTGGTCTACTAAAAGTCTCAAAGCCATCAGGGCTAAAGTGGAGAGGAAAAAGATGCGGGGTTTTATTAAGTTTTATTTGTCCGCAGGCATCTTCCCATTCTTTTCTCCTCCTATTATCGCTAGGAAAGCAGTCTTACATTGCTATTCTTGTTGCCCTTTGACTGAACCAAAAGCCACACAATGTGGTATCATATCAGTATTTTATTTTCTGAGTTGTGTTGCGGTAAAAAGCCAAAGACTATAGAAATATGCGCCAGTAGCTCACCGAGTGCAACCATTGGACGTCATCGACGCAGAATGTACTGTGCACATGAAATAATGGCGCCCCCTATAGTCCAAAAACAATGTTGATTTTTTTAAACAACATACATTTTCATGGGTTTTCTATTACATATTTAAATAAGAGACATAATTGACATTATATTAAGCTATACATGTCTTAATACCCGGGGATCCCTTTAAGGCTAAAAGTAGCTCCTAACTTGCCGATTTAGGAGAAAATCTTAAAAACAGTGGGCGTGTCAGTCCTAAATTTAGGACTCCTAAATTTTTTCACAAAGCGTTTTAGCGCTAAAACTAGCTCCTAAATCTGTGAAACGATAGGAGTAGTGAAGAGGACTCATAAGTCACTAACTATCCTAAAATGGCTGTTGCTGGCAATCTGCCTCAGAATATAAAAAGTTTAGAAACATTTGACGATGAGCTTTTAAAATGGTATCACCTTTAAGGTTTGGAGGTTATCCCAACTCCAAATCTTCCTTTGATTATATCCTTTTCATTAACCAGCTGGAGAAGAAGTAACAGCGATTCTTGCATCCAGTTTGGTTTTCTTTTACGTTTGCATGTCTTACTATCAGCCGTGATTATTCTACTCTGTTAATTAAAAAGCTGTTTATATGCATAACCGCTACGAGAAGCATACATGCAAGAGGCTGACATTTAGCTGAACATATACTTGTTTAATTAGTGCACTTAGCCTGCATTTTAAATTTTTTATTTGAATGTGGCAAATAACATTTTATTTTTAAACCTTTATTTGAATATGGCAACATAATATTGCGCTCTACAATATTTCTAGGAATCAATCTCTGACAGAGACCCCTCCCCTCTCCTCTCAGCCAATCACTGTGTGCATAGTTAGTAAGCATGCTGACATCACCCATAGCAACGAGGTAAACCCCGCCCCCTTTACTCTTATTTTAAGACTTCTCTCTGTTCCTTAGTAAAAGTGTGTCTCAGCAGCTCTGTGAAGAGGTTTTAAGAGAAAACTCTTAGCTAAAAACTTTTACTGCCACTTAGGAGAACTCTTAGTGGTGAGATAAAATGTTTTGTGAATACGGGCCCAGATGTCTTTACTCTGGACGCAAAAAACACTGAGAACTACAGCATCATGTTCAGGAAGTAAAAAAGTACTGATAAAGTGGCATTATTAAGCAGGTGATTTTTCTTGTAACAATGCAAATATCACAGTCACTGCTACTTTCTGCAAATTACATTAAAAAAAAAATGTTATACAAGTGTCTTTTTAATAGCTGTTAATAGTATTGATGGAAAGCTCATAAACTGTTATTTAGTCTTTTTTTCAACACTCAGGATTTTCGTAGTGAAGGGTGAAAAACATACTTTTGCAGATTCTTCAAAATAATCACACTTAAAGTCCCCCTGTAGTGAAAATCAAGTTTTTTATGTTGTTTATTTGTCTATGTGGTGTTTTTTAATATGCTTTTAGACAAACCATGTGCCAGTCCATTAATCAACACCATTGCTGAGTATTTTCTCCTTAAAACTGTAGTTTCTCAAAGACTGACCCAGAAAAGTGGATTGAAACAGCTCTCGGTTTGCTACGTCACAAAATTTAACAACCAATCACGTCAAGGGATCGATTCCTATCACTAGCATGCAAAATATACCAATACCAGCACAAAACCAACAATAAATTAGAGTAAAAAACCCATGAAGCCGTGGTTTAATGTGAATTTGGAACGGCTAACTTGCATTATAACCCGCGGGAACAGCCCGGAGTCAGACCCAGCATCGGCGTCTGCACTTTACTCGCGTATGCTAGCAATCACAAACGGCTGCATTCAGTCTTAACGGCATTTTAGGACACAACATCGTCAAGTACATAACTTTAACAAATGTTACAGTATTCACTGTAGTGAACATAGTTTTATCAGTCATTATCTGTGTCTGCCATTGTTTGATGTTTACTATAGTTCAGTGGATCAGGAGGCGGGGCTGTGTGACTGAGTGGAGGCGGGGCTAATTTGCATATTCATAGATCCGCGTATAGTAAATGAGGCAAGGGTGTGGAGTTACATACAAGCTATTTTAAGGCATGAGAAAATTATTTTCACAAGAAAAAACATTTAAATATGCAATTTTGATGATCAAAGATGAGTTTTAAGGGATAAAATATTTGACTACAGGGGGACTTTAAACATTTTTAAGTAAAGGGAAATTTACATGAATTTACATTGTATGAAATCATAGTTGATATATATATATTCATAGTTCATATATTTTTGTTTGTCGAGCTCAGAAAGCTGACTTCTGTATTTTTCTACCCATTTTACTTTGCATTACTTTATTTATATTCCTCATACAAAATATGTAAAAAATGGTAAAATATATTTTCAGCATGGAGGGCCACAGGTTTTATGGGTATTGTGATACATTTAAAATGAAACTATAAAAGTAACAAATTTAGCAGATAATGTCTAAAATTGTGATTTTTTTTTATATGTATTCATTTGTATTTGACTTGGACTTGGATTTATATTTCCTCATCAGGATGATGTACATTTGTGTAAACATCTCAACACAGAAATAAACATATATGTAGATATTTTAACAACTTTGACTCATTTTTCCTTTCTTTTAACTTTTGCTCAAGCTTATGCTGCTGCTAATCTCATAAAATTTTCGGAGAAAAGAAAATGCCCCCCCCCCATTAGCAAGGTGGTGGGGCAGGACTTGTACCTAGACTTAACGTGATTGGACAATCACTGCGACGTCAATCAACATACTGACATATACGTGGATTTTATCATTTTTCTCACACTATTTACTCAATACTGATTAGTTTATTTCTTTAAGGTTAGGATGATTCCAAGGGCCATGATCAGAAAGGTGGCCTTAAACAACGACATTGGTGGTAGCATGGTCTTGTGTTGTTTCCACTAGCCCAGCATATCTTTTCCATCACCTTAATTGATGTATGTCTAAAATATAAAAAGGAGAAGAAGCCTAAAACAGGTCTGAAGCCTGGCCCTAGGGGTCTAAATAAATTAGGCTCGGGCTGAAATGCAGGGCATCTCTCTATAACCCCAGAGCTGAACTTGAGACAAGTCTTTATAATTATAATTATTATTATTATTATTATTATTATTACTATTATTTTGTGTGTGGCCAAGGGAGGATTGTGCTCTCTATCTGCTTGTTAAATCTGACATCACATTTTGTGCCATAATCTCATGCCTTCTGCACTTCTTTTTGTCTGCTGTGTGTGTCTATCGGTCCAGTTCCTGAAAGCTATGACAGCAAACAATGAGTTGTTGTTGTTTTAAGTTAATTTGATTATAAGGAAATAATGCAGCTCTGAGCTTTTGTGACATAGTCACTCAGAGGAATAAAATATTTCAACAATCAACCCCTGTATTTGGCAAAATAAAATATCATTCAGTTGTTATATTGTTTTTTCTCCAAGCTGCTGGATTAAAATGGAAAAAAGTTTAAAATGAAATTTTCTGGGTACTGTTTGTGCTATACTAGCAATGAACGCAATTCTTATTTTCCATTGTTTTATTTTGTTATTATTTTTTTTAAAGAAAATAATGTATTTTTTGTACATGTATTAAAAGGAATAAAAAAATATGGAATATAAATGGCGAAAAGTATTTTTAGGATGGATGGCCACAGGTTTGGGTATTGTGATATACATTTAAAGTGAAACTGTAAAAATAACTAAATAAACAGATAATGTCTCAAAGTCAAAGTGGGTCTGTATTTTCACGTGGCTTGACTTTTTGGATTAAAACACATGAATGACTTTTGTTCAGGCCACATTCAGGTTTTCCTGTATTATTTTTAATGCATTTTGTTGCAAATGCATATCTTAATAAACAAAATAATTAACTATAATAATTGTTTTAAACACGCTTTACTTTTCACAAAAGAAAAGCTCCTTAATAGACTGACTCTAGTTTGAATACCCTAGTTTGAAATATGAAATACTAAATTAAGCCATCATCCACAACATTTCTGAATTTAAAATATAACACAAATAATACTTAGATCTGTATGTGCACATTTGCTGTTATTTTTTTACAACATGAGTCAATAAACCAAGTTTGAGGGATGGATGACTTGAATGACTTGAAATGACCATCTTATTGAGGAGGTAAAGAGAGGAATGTTGTGAAGCTGAGAAAACGAAATGAAACAAAACAAAATAAACAATCAATTACCAGCAGCTGCCAACATTACAGCAACTATCACAGTCCACTTGAAGTCCTTGGGTTAAAACTGATTTTAAAAACAAACAAACAAACAACAACAACAAAAAGCATATTTAATTACACAGGATGTTGTAAAAGGTCACTAATAATCAGAGGTGGAAAATTAATTAACTAAGACTAGACTAATTAAATGATGATTTTGCATTAGTGATGAACACCTGCTGTTATTGAGAATTACAGAGGATCAGATGTTGATGTTTTATTGGTTAAAATGATGCCACCATCATGGAGATCAGTGTTTGCTTTAGTTGGGCTCTTGACCCTTGACTCCTGTGTTAGATTTCTCTCTGAAGCAATGCATGTGGTGTTGTAAAGCAGAGAGATCAGTACTCTACAGTGAGCAGATAGTCACCGTGAACTGGTTTAATTATATATGTAACATTTATATGTTTATGTTTTGCATACTCAGCATACAAGCAACGTGTTTCTTTAAAAGTTACAGTGAATAAATTTGAAATCTATATCTCACATATACAAATTTGAACACCAGTGCTTTTTAGACACACACAGACATCAAGAACGTCTCAGGTTACGTATGTAACCATGGTTCCCTGAGAGTAGGGAACGAGACACTGCATCCTCTAGGGGTCGCTATGGGGAACGGAATACCCACGCCACCATGCTGAGGGGAGTGCAAGCCAAGCACAAGAGGTGAGCACTAAGTACCAACTCTACCCGGCTAAGGGAGTTGCCCCTGGGACGGTTAGACGGCTGTTAGTGATATTATCCCCTACGGCCAAAGACCTGAGCTGCATACCCTGAAACTTACCTGTTAAGAGCCGGGACTCCCGGACCCAGGGTAGAGCTCAAAGGCTTAGAATCATAAGAAAAGATTCCTTTAAGGGGATACGGCCAAGTGCCTAGGATAGTAACTTGGTCCTGGCCTGTCACCAAGGGGCTACTGCTTGCTCTGCATGAGCTCACTGAGGGAACTGTCTCAACAGACCATTGGTAGCCACACCCTGTTCAAGTCAGTATCACTGTGATACATAGGCAGAGTGGGACCCAAGGTGAAACCGGGGCCTGACCAACTCAAAGAAAGGGCATGAAGCCGCAGCGCGTAACCCCTACCGTACAGGATTTTAGAAAGAACGCAAAACACTTGATGGGCGATCTTACCACAACGTGGATTTTAGAAAGTGCACAGGGACTAGCGTGTGCACTTACCATAACATGGATTGTACCCGTTCTAGTGAATCACAGAGGCTGTTATTACCCACAAGCGAGCAGCTTAACAGGGAGGCAGTTTAGAGAGGCCTAACAACCTGAAGTTGCTGATTCGAGCTCTGGGGAGCGGAGAACCTAACTCTCAGCATGAGAGGGAACTCAGAAGCTCAGAAGGGAGCGGCATGCTCATAGGTGACCCTCTACGGTGAGGGAAGCAATGCTAGCTCGACCAACCAGGAGAGCATGAGGCTGCTGTGACAGCTCTGGGGAGCGGAGAACCTAACTCTCAGCATGAGAGGGAACTAAGAAGCTCAGAAGGGAGCGGCATGCTCATAGGTGACCCTCTATGGTGAGGGGAGTAATGCTAGCTCGACCAACAAGGAGAGCAACCTACCTGAGACTGCTGAATCACAGCGCTCGGAAGGGAGCAATGTGCTCATAAGCCACCAAGTAGCTCAGCAGGGAGCAGCATGCTCATAGATTACCCTCTATGTTGAGGGGAGCGATGCTAGCTCGACCATAAGGAGAGCATGTCCAATGTAATACATATGTATAGTGGGGCCCAAGGTGAAAACGGGGCCTGACCAACTCAAAGAAAAGGCACGAAGCTGCAGCGTGTAACCCTTACCGTACAGGATTTTAGAAAGAACGCAAAACACCTGATGTGCGATCTTACCACAATGTGGCTTGAGAAAGTGCACAGAGACTTAGCGTGCGCACTTACCATAACATGGATATAAATATTCTAGGGAGCCGTAAAGCGAGCAACTTAACAGGGAGGCCTAAAGAGGCCTAACAACCTGAAGCTGCTGAATGACAGCTCCGGAGAGCGGAGAACTCATCTCTCAGCATGAGGGGGAACTCAGATGCTCAGAAGGGAGCGGCATGCTCATAGGCGACCCTCTATGGTGAGGGGAGCAATGCTGGCTCGACCGACAACGGACACTCAGATACAAGGGCAACCTATCACCAAGCTATGGGAAGGGGAGAGCTCCACTCTCAGTATGAGAGGGAACTCAGACACCCAGAAGGGAGCGGCATGCTCATAGTCGAAGGGGAGCAGTGCTGGCTCGAAGGAGAATGAGGCTGACAGCTCCGGAGAGCGGAGAACTCCACTCTCAGCACGAGAGGGAACTCAGATGCTTTGAAGGGAGCGGCATGCTCATAGGCGACCCTCTATGGTGAGGGGAGCAATGCTGGCTCGACCAACCAGGAGAGCATGAGCTGCTGCCACCTAAAATCCATGGGAGGGGAGCAGTCCCTGAGCTAGCACATACATATCCTCAGATTGCCATGCACCTCAATAGAAGGCATCTGCTGTCAGAATAGCTGATAGTTAAAACCCCGCAGGTCCTGGAATTGCAGTGCTGGGGACCTGATGACCACGGAGGCTCCGCAGAGACCTACGACTGGGCCACATGATCCAGGGGTATGTGGCCGTGGAACAGGGCTCTCATCCTATCCTGGATCTAGTATCAACGAGTGAGGTCATCATTGCACTGAGTCGAAAGTAAGAGGTGAAACACACAAAACAACAGGTCCCCGAAATACTGCAAAGAATGGTTACACAATACCAGTGATTTCCGTAGAACTGGATCATACTCACCCATCCATGGTTCCTGCGCATGAGATCAGTACCGGAGGCGACATCCGAAGAGTCGGGTCCGGACCATCAGTAAGGTAGTTTCTTTGAAACATAGAACTTCACCAAAACATCATAAGTCCAGCATAGAGACTGCAATGTTGTTCAAGCGCAGGTTCTAGGTTCCCACCTAACCTCGGTCAGGTGGAATAACGATGGTTGCAGGGGAATTAGAGAGGGGAAGATGAGGGCAGATGTTTCATAGGCCCCCCCGAGGGAAGTGAGTAGATGTTTTAATTCTTACTCCGGTCCGGACGAGAGCGTTGAGAACGCCTGTTACGACCAGCTCGTTTAAAGGCCGCAACAAAAAAAAGGGTCAAACAACAAAGGATTTCAATGCCAATAATTTTATTTAATTACACTGAAACAACAACAGTCAATAATGACTGTTGAAGCATAAGTCTAGGGATAATGAAGAAAACCAAATAAATAAATATAACAACAAAACTTTAACTACAAGATATAAGAAATGCCAAAAGAACAAATATGCAAAGAGACACTCCGGAGAAAACATCCCCACACAGAGTGCATGCCTCAAATAACAAATAACACGCTTATATATGCTACTAATTAACAATTAACACTGGGAAGACCAATCAGAGCCTGCCACACTCTGCCCAATAGGATCCGGAGAAGATTCAGGGATGTCACACCTCCCACCCCAAAAGGAGGTTCCCTAAAGAACCGACAAAACAAAAGAAAAACATACACAAGCAGAATAACCATTTAAATATATGATAACATTTTGTAGTTTACTATAAATTAATACTCATCTCCATAAATCCCACTCCATTTCACTCCCAGACTCCTGGGCCCTAGGACATCGGAGAAGAAACCAGAGGGAGAGAGAGAGAGAGAGAGAGAGAGAAAAACAAAACAAAGCAACAAAACAAAACTGAAGAAAAGAGAAGATATACCCAACACTAATGGGATAGCTTACAGCCGCGAGAGAGCATCAGCAATTAAGTTGTCCTTGCCACGAATGTGTTTAATCTGTAAGTGGAAGGGCTGCAAAATAAGGCTCCACCTCATGATTCTTTGATTCTTACCGCGCATTCGATTCAAGAAAGTCAGTGGATTATGGTCGGTGTAAACAATGATAGGACCACAGACTGTACTTAAATAGACCTCAAAATGTTGAATGGCCAAGACCAGGGCCAAAGCCTCTTTTTCCACCGTAGAGTACGCATACTGACGACGATTGAATTTTTTTTAAAAGTAACTGACCGGATGTTCGATTCCCTTAATATCTTCTTGCAGAAGAACAGCGCCAGCGCCATAAGCACTAGCATAAACGGCAAGTAAGAAAGGTCTTTCAAAATTAGGTGCCATCAACACAGGAGCATTGGCTAGAAGAGATTTTGCGTTATCAAAGGCACATTGGCACTGTTGTGACCATTCAAAAGGTCTCTTCAGGCTCAATAAATCTGTTAAAGGAGCAACTACATTCGCAAAGTTCTGGCAAAAACCCCTATAATACCCAACCATCCCAAGAAAACATCGTGGTGAGTTGTGGGAGTGTGAAAACTACAGACAGCTTCAACTTTAGCGTTGATTGGTTTTACGCATCCTCCGCCAACCACCTTACCTAAATATATCACTGTAGCCTTGCCAAACTCGCACTTGGCAAGATTTACAGTCAAGTTCGCTTTAGCCAAACGCTCAAAAAGTTATTTAATTTGTGCGAGGTGTTCAGACCAAGAAGAACTATACAAAACAATATCATCTAGGTAAGCTTCACATCCGATCAACCCAGACAACACTCGATTTACTAACCGCTGAAATGTAGCGGGAGCATTTCGAACTCCGAAAGGCATAACTGTGTACTGTAAAAAACTATCAGGTGTAACAAAAGCAGATAGTTCTTTAGCACGGGAAGTTAAAGGCACTTGCCAGTAACCTTTCAAGAGGTCAAATTTACTGACGAACCGTGCAGAACCCACATGATCTACACAGTCGTCAATTCTGGGTAAGGGGAAACAATCAGGTTTTGTCAAAGAGTTAAGTTTCCTGTAATCAGTACAAAACCGATAAGAATTGTCAGGTTTACTCACTAAAATGCAGGGAGAGCTCCAAGAACTAAAACTGGGTTCTGCTAAATTATAAGCAAGTAAATAATCCACCTCTTTCTGAAGCAACTTCCTTTTTAGAGGGTTTACTCGATATGAATGTTGTTTTACAGGTTGAGCCATACCAACATCAATGTCGTGCTCAATGACATGAGTTCGGGTAGGAACATCAGAAAAGAGAGTGGGGAACAAACTTACCAACTCTATTATATCAGTCTTCTCTGGTTCACACAAATGAGACAAATGATAAGCTAAATTAGCAAGAACCTCAGAGTTGTTAAGGGTAGTTCACTATGACTATTAAAATTTGGTATTCTATCAGCTCCTCCAGAGGGCATCCACAAACCATCTCTACAGATGTTTCTGAGACACTTGGATCAATGTTAGTAGTCACAACATTAACAGGCAAAGATGATACAGGAGACACATTGATTTCAACAAATTAACATGACAAACCTGTACTTTCTTTCGTCGATCAGGTGTGTTTAGAAGATAGTTACCTATATGCGCGACTTTTATTGTGTATTGCCATACAAAAATCAAAATGAATGTGGCATCCACTTTGATGCGTGCTCATACATGAGAGGAGAGACATTCCATCAAGTTGATTATTAGTAGTCACAACATTAACAGGCAAAGATGATACAGGAGACACATATGATTTCAACAAATTAACATGACTACTTTCTTTCGTCGATCAGGTGTGTTTAGAAGATAGTTGTTATTAGGATAACACTTCGCTATCGTATATGGTCCAGTAAACTTAGCCTGAAATGGACTACTCAAAACAGGTAGCAAAGCGAGCACTTGATCGCCTACCTGAAAACTTCTTGCCTGGACCTTACGATCAAACAACCTCTGCATCTTTTTCTGAGTCTTACCTAATTTTCGTAGAGCAATAGCTCTGGCTTCATAGAGTCAATAACGAAAACTACTCATGTAGTCTAATACATTCTCAGGTGGATCAGGGGTTCTCCATTCATCTGCCAAAAGAGCAATAGGTCCTCTGACAGTGTGTCCGAATACTAGCTCATTAGGACTAAAACCGGTGCTCTCTTGCACAACCTCACGAATAGCTAAAAGCATCCAAGGAAGTTCATCCTCCCAGTCACAATCAAGTTCAACACAATACGATCTCAGAAGTGACTTAAGAGTCTGATGGAACCTTTCTAACACTCCTTGACTCTGGGGGTGGTAAGCACTTGAGATACTGTGTTTAACCTTGAGTTGTTGCATGACTTTTGAGAACTGTCGGGACATAAAATTTGAACCCTGATCCGATTGAATGGTTTTTGGTATGCCAAAAACAGACATGAAACTCGTTAAAGCCTTTAAAATTGACTTGGTTGTTATCGATCTCAAAGGATAAGCTGCAGGATAACGTGTGGACTGACACATCACAGTGAGCAAATAAGCATGCCCAGCCTTTGATCGTGGTAATGGACCGACACAATCGATGATCAAATGTTCAAATGGATTGGTAACTACAGCAATAGGCTGTAAAGGAGCCAATGGAACCTTTTGGTTTGGTTTGCCAGTCATTTGACAAATGTGGCAAGATCGTATATAGTTAACCACATCCCTCTTGATTCTAGGCCAATAAAATGTCCTGAGAATTCTATCATACGTCTTCCGTACCCCCATATGACCAACAAGGCCCTGGTGTGATAACTGTAGGACGGTATGACGAAAAGTAAGAGGAACTACAATTTGGATCCTAGGATCAAGTGCAGAGTCAGTACTCACAGGCTGCTGTCTACAAAGCAATCCATCTCGAAGAAAGTAGCAAGGAAGGGAAAACTTATTTCCTCCCCCAGCAACACCAACAACCAAAGAGAACAATTCTTCAAGAGTTTCATCTGCCTTCTGTGCTTTGATTAATTCATCTCGAGTCACAATATAAAGTGGAGACAAAGAACAAGTGTTAACATGGTCATCCCAAATAAATGGTCTTTCAAACATGGAAGCGGAGTTGTCAGTCTGATCGTCAACAGATGGTACTTCATGCACAGGAATCTCATCTTCGGCCATAGTGTACATCGTATCAGGTTCTGTTGGAAAAGAATATTCAGAAGCAATAAAGGTGTCATTAAGAATACTTTCAGGTTCATCGAGCACAGATTTCTTGGCCATCGCTCGAGTTATTGCACATGCAGGGAATAAATTTGGACAGTCAGAAGACCCATCCAGTTTCTCTACATCAGAAAGTACGATAGGTGGTACCTCTGACTTATCCCAGACATTTCCCCCGGCTAAGTCATTACCGAGTATGAACGTAACACCAGGAACAGGAAGTCTAGCACGCACTCCAACCACTACATCACCCAACACAAGTTTAGAATTAAAATGAATGCGGTGTAGAGGAACTTCCATGTAACCCATTTCAAGCCCTCTGACCAAGACATAAGAACCAGTGGCAGTATGTTTGGACAAAGGCAAAAGTCCCTCTAACAAAAATGACTGCCCTGCCCCAGTATCTCTAAGGATACGAAAAGGCACAGTTTCATCACAATCAGGCAAAGAAACACTACCATCAGTGAGAAATGGCCCAAAGTCAACACCGCCCTTAATGTTCGCCATCTCAGTGATATGCATGCATTTAATCTGATTGCTGAACTGAGCAGAAGAGGAATTCACACGCGAAATTAAACCAACAGGTTTAACAGATTTTTCTTTCTTTTTAAGAGCAATGCAATCTGAAATTCGGTGTCCTGGCTTCCTACAATAAAAGCAAACAATTTCACTTTTTATGCGTGTGACTGAACTATTATCAACAGAAGGTTTTGACATGACGTTCTGGTGTACAACCACCCTTTTATTTCTCTCAGAGACACCCAATTTAGATTTACTCAAATAGCTAGCAGACACATGAGTAAGAACAAATTCATCTGCCATAAGAGCAGCATCGGACAATTTAGTCACTTTGTGTTCATTAAGATACATCGCAACAGCATTTGGAACACAATTTTTAAACTCTTCCAAAAGAATGAGCTCTCTTAGTTGTTCCTTAGTTGTAACTTTTACAGAGGAACACCAACGGTCAAACAGATTTTCTTTCACTCTAGCAAACTCAAGATATGTGCACTTCTCAGACTTAAAAAGAGTTCTAAATTTCTGGCGATATGCCTCAGGTGCCAGTTCATAAGCATGCAAAATAGCAGACTTTACAATTTCATAATCACCACTCTGTTCAGTAGTCAAGGCTGAATACACCTCCTGTGCACTACCTACTAAAACACATTGCAATAATAAGGTCCAAAATTCTTTAGGCCACTTCAAAGACTCTGCAACGCGTTCAAAATGCTGAAAATACTTCTCTACTTCCTTCTCCAAAAACGGCGGCACAAGTCTAATGTTTTTGTAAACATCAAACACAGGTGCAACGTGCACAGACTCATCAAGTGACACAGGAATGGGAATTTCAGCTGTTTTTGCCCTCAGCTCCAACTCAAGTTTCCTTAACTGAAACTCTCTTTCCTCCCTTTCCTTTTCAAATTGTAACTCAATTTTTTACGCAACTCTAACTGTTGTTGCTGTTGTAATTTCTTTATTTCAAAATCATTCTCCAACTCTTTCTCTTTTAAAGCAAAAACATCACGTTCAGCATGAAGTTTTTCTGCATCAACATACAACTGCTTCTCTTGTAAAGCCATCTCGGTAAATTTTACATTTTGATCGGCATCACTAAGAGGAAAGGATACGGACTCCTCGGGGTTAATAACTTGAGCTCTTACCTCTAAAACGCCTCGCTCGGAAAGTGCGCTCTTCACAACTTTCATCAGCGTTTCTTTGAGCTTCTTATCACTGTTCGTTACCTCCACATCAAATTGTTCGGCAATCTGCAAGATCTCTTCCTTCGTGCACCTCTCCAATAATATTTCTTTAGGATATGCAAGGAAATCCTCGACTATCGACGACATGACTGTTTAAAGAGACAACAGAGCAAACAAACAACGCGAACACACGTGTATTTAGAGCGTTATAACTACAAATCCCATCAGCCACTTCGCCAGGGATTGTCACAAAACACACGATCCAAATAGAAGACCCTCACCTTTATAAGATAAATAAAGACTTACCACAAGTCATCTGTCAAATTATCTTGAATCTCGTTAGGCATCGCAAACACAGATACAGAAAAACAACAAAGTGTCACCTTATGAAAAATGAGAGACTTCAGTTCCTAACCATAAATAAAACTAAACCTACATGCTCTTCAAAGGTGTACCGGACTCGGGGCGGCGTTTAAATGCTGAACTCAAGGACATTTGGTATTTCACCAAAAGCCCGAAGCGTACCCCAGACAGAGATTTAAAACCTCCGCCCAGAATAACCTTCGAAAATAAGAAAGGCAAAATAACAAATAGTGCCTCGATGGAAGGATTCAAACCCAGCTGAGGACACTCTAACTACCTGAAGTCTCCTCATTTATATAGATGAACACACTGATAACACTATGCATTTCTTATACATGTAGAAATCCAGAACGAGCCCCCAATTTTGTTACGACCAGCTCGTTTAAAAGCCGCAACAAAAAAAGGGTCAAACAACAAAGGATTTCAATGCCAATTATTTTATTTAATTACACTGAAACAACAACAGTCAATAATGACTGCTGAAGCATAAGTCTAGGGATAATGAAGAAAACCAAATAAATAAATATAACAACAAAACTTTAACTACAAGATATAAGAAATGCCAAAAGAACAAATATGCAAAGAAACACTCTGGAGAAAACATCCCCCACAGAGTGCCTGCCTCAAATAACAAATAACACGCTTATATATGCTACTAATTAACCATTAACACTGGGAAGACCAATCAGAGCCGGCCACACTCTGCCCAATAGGATCCGGAGAAGATTCAGGGACGTCACATGCCTCATCTGGATCTCCTCCCTCAGGTCTTGCCTACCTCTCTTTGACCCGCGCCACCCTCTACCCCTACCCACAGGCGGGGGAGGGGCACGAGCCACGACACTAGCCTTCTGTGCCCATCTCTGATCCTCAGACGGAGATGGGCCAGGACCCCTGCGTTGTTCGGGCTCAGACCTGGACCTTCTTGGAATGAAGGATTTGAAGGCTGCTGAGCGCGCCTTCGCCTCCCTAAACTTCTCGACCTCCGTCTCCGGAGCATCGAGCAGAAAGCCCCTCTCTTTCTTCCCGATATCTGCCAGGTTCAACCACAGATGTCTCTCCGTTACCACCATGGCCGCCATAGACCTACCCATAGCAGTGGCGGCCTGCTTAGTGGCACGGAGAGCCAAATCCGTGGTGCGGCGCAGCTCAGCCATTTCATCAGGTGACAAGCCCTGACCCTTATCCAGGTCTTTCAGCAGATCAGCCTGGTAAGCCTGAAGCACCGCCATCGTGTGCAACGAAGCGACAGCCTGACCTGCTGCTGCATATGCCTTGCCATTTAAGCGAGATGTTTCCTGAAGGGGCTTAGATGGCAAGGAGAGAGCCTTAAGAGAGAATGTCTCGCCCACGGAGAGATAGCTGGCCAGCGTCTCTTCCACAGGGGGCATCCCCTCCACGTTAACATAACTAGTATGCTGAAACCTGTGGATGCGAGCGGAAAATGGCTTTTTCCATTCCCTCTCAACCTCCGCATGGAGATCTGTAAGAAATGGGAGGCTAACTCGAGCTGGGCGGTTATGGCCAGAAAGATAACGGTCATCGAGACGACCCCGCGGCGCCACCATCTTGGCCCGCTTCCACTGCAAGTCAAGCCTCGCCGTGGCGTGTTCTATAACCTCCAGTAACTCGTCATACGCAGGGCAGGAGGATTGATCGGGCTCAGCCTCAGCTTCATCACCCTCAGACATCTCCTGCTCTTCCTGGGCATAACCCAGCAGAGCACTAGCAGCTGGATCAAATGATGTCAGTGAGATTGCATCATCATCATCCAGCCGCTCACCCTCGTTCGCGGCCGACGAGCGCGAGAGGGAAAGCCCCCTCTCTAACTCATCAGCCAGCTCCGCCTGCGAGCCCCACGAGTTCAATCCCCTCCGTGCCTCGGCAACAGTGGGTCTTGACCCGTGGGAAGCAGACGGCTGCCCCTCCTCCCTCGAAAAGAGAGACAGACGAGAGCGGAGCTTTCTCATAAAGAAAAACTCACAGTGCATGCAGATTGCTCCCTCGAGAACATTGCGTGCAGAAAACAAATTTCTGTGAGTTATTAAAAGTCTCAAGAGCCCAACTAAAGCAAACACTGACCACAATTATGGTGGCAATGTTTGTTTGTTTTCTTCTTCCAGTTGATTTCATCCAAGGCTGTGGCTGAAGTCAGTTTTAGTTCTTGTGTTTTTCTTTTCTTCAGTGATGTTGATTGTTAACATCAGGTGTTCATTACTAATGCTCAATCATCATTTAATTAGTCACTTAATTATCTCATTAACTTTAACTCTTTGAGGACTTGGGATTTGACTTGAGACTTGCTTGTGACTTGAAATGAATGACTTGGTTCCTCCTCTGGTGAAATCAGCTGCTGAGTTCATGGGTGGAACAAAAATATGACAGGACTTTTACTTTCTTACCCCTGGACTATCCACCACTGCTAATAATACACTTCATGGGAACTGGACATATGAACTATTGTTAGATATACATTTGTATTTGAATTTGAATTTGAGAAGGAACAGTGAGCTCCTATTTTCTTACCAGGATAATGAACAGATAACATATCAATAAACAGCACACACAAATATTTTCTTCAGTCATTTGTGTCACGTAAGGAACATTTTACATCAGCTTGCATGAGGTAAGACCTTCTTTCTGCTCATAATGATCCTCTGTAACTCAAACAGCATGTGTTGATGTATATTAATATGTGATCATGTGTGAATTGTGTGTAGTTTTTATGCTGTTTACAGTATTTAGAGATCAATTTTTATGAATTATTTCAGAGCATTTTTAGACCTACTGGAATTTGCAAGTGTGGTTTTTTTGGAAACTGCATGTGATTCTAATATGATTAATATCATCATTTCTGCAACCTTTTTAAATTGACTGTGCTTTTGAATTAACCTAAAAATGTTTGAAATCTCTTAAGAGAATTGTTTCATTCTTTATTGAAGTATTTGTTGACAGCAAATGATTAAAACTCTCCTTTATTTATAAATCTCTATTCCCAAAGGTAAAAGAAAACCATCCTCCGAACTGCCTTTTGGATAAAGAGAAAAACATTGAACTTTTGAAATTGTTAATGGCTTCCTTCCTTCATAAAAGTGAGTATTTGTGTCATGATTAGCATTTAAAGGTTGATTCACACTGACCAAAAACCATTTAATAGAAAAAATAAATTTAATCTCATTCAATTAAATCCAATATTCATTTGTTTTCTAATTCCTCCTTTCCCTGTTTTATTCCTCTTTTTTATTTATCTGTTTTTATTTTAACCCCCCCACACCAGCATCAATATCTGTTATGATGTGTAAGTATAAACTGTTAAGTATAAACGTTCATAGACATAAGCAGACTCACATCTCTCAAAACCTTTCTTTCTTTCTTTCTCCAGTGAAAACTGTATGAATACTCTGTTTGTTCTGATTTATGTTTAACATATGGATAACTTTTATTTTGTTTGCAATCTTCACTGCTCTTGAATCTTCAATCAGATTATCAAATGGCTCTACACACAGTTCAAATGACTGAACACTATTGGTTTATATATTATTATATGTTATTATATGTATGTTCTTTTCAATTGATGGTGTAATGAAAAGCTTAAATGCTGATTTTATATCTTGGACATGGCTGACAGCAAATCTGGTGGGCCCTGGAACCATTTAGATGACATTAGTAGCGCTAAGCTTACCCTCCCTTACCAAAAAGTAGTATACTTCGAGTTTATTTCATTAAGTATACACTGTAAAAAAAATCCGTAAAAAATCCGGTAACAACATTTTAGGTTTTACGGTTTTAACTTAAATTTACAGTTAAATACCGTAATTTCATTAAGTGATATAATGTTAGTATACCAACCTATTGAAGTACTGAAATATGTTTTGTATCTTTGTAATATACTGATAACCACCAAAAGCAGGAGGTGATGAGAGTCACATGATGAACCAAAGCAGCTTTTAAATAATAACATATTTAGAAGAAACACAGCGTCATTCACACAAACACTGATCGCCATCATGATGATCTCAATAAACTGAAATATGCAATAAACATTAATTTAACAACATTAGATGTAACATACAACCCTAATAAACATAACAGATAAGAAAAAACTAAGAAGAAACATAGTTATTTCAAAGAAAAAACATCAAATTCAAACAAAATTTGAAATGCAACGCAGGGAATTCTGGGAACGTCAGTTTACGTTTACACTTACCGTTAACCATTTAACAGGTTTTTTACTGTAGCATTGTCACAGTTTTTTACCGTTAAAATCACGGTCATTTTTTACAGTGTACTTAAGTAAAGTTCAAGTATATTTTAAGTATACTATAAGTAGTGAATATGCAAATATCAGTGTACTAGTAGTATACTCGTAAGTGTACTATTTCAATACTCCTCGGGACTAAATTGGCCCACTTTCTAGTATATAAAAGTATACTTCTAAGTATACTTTAAGTATAACAGTAGTAAACTTTGAGTACACGACTAGTTTACATCAAAGTTTTTAGCTACTGCAACTATACTAAAAGCAAACTTATAGGTATACTGATAGTTTACTAATTAAATACTTGTAGTAGCATTTTTAGTATACTTTGAAGTATACACTGTAAAAAAATTGCTGTACAATTTACAGAAACTTACTGGTAATTTTGGTTGCCAGTAAGATTGTAAATTTACAAAAGTTCTGTAAATCAATAATCAATTGTACTGTAAAAATACAGCAAACTCTTGCATGCTGTAAAATTGTTGTGATGGTGTGTAAACATTTGGTTAACTTATTTCATTTGAGTCCACTGAGAAGGAATATAATCAGCTATAGCACACATGTATGTGCTAAAGTGCTTAACAAAGAGATCATCACTGTATCAGCAACTCTACAGTCACTGTCTTTAAATAAAGCAGCAGAACATCAGTGTTTGTGGCTCATCGTTGACTGAAGCACAGGCTCTACTCTCCAGCACAGGGGTGGATTTAGTGAATTGGGTGCCCCAGGCAAAATATAGGAATGGGGCCGTATACATTTGCACACATTTACCTAGATCAACCATGAGGTTCCTTTTTTTGTTGCTTGTTGCTTCAGTGACGCCCCTTGTGTCCAGTGTTTCTACATTTTTCATGTACATGTAATAATTGCTTTCTTTGTAGACCACGAAATAACAGTTGATTTACAGCTGAGATACCGGTTTTCACAAAAACAAAAAAATGGGATTAATGAAAATGCAAATTCATTGCACTATGGCACAAATTCATGGCACTGTGTGTTTGGTAGCACATGGCACTGAGGAAGGGTTAATACCCGAAAACGTTCTGCACCTTTGCATATTTGCACCTTTTTGCACATATTTTTGTGACCTCTGAGCAATAAATAAAATGAGCCTTTTTGGCTGAATCTGGACGAGTGCGGATCTCTTTCATTTTTGTATTATAGTTATTTTTAAATTGAAATTTAAAGGAAATTATACATTCACACACCTAAGGATTATATCAACCAAAAAAGTAACTGAATATGCATCCTCTACTTGGGTCCTTCTCATAAACGAGTAAGCACCATTTAAAACAATAAACATACAATACGAACTGTTGCTCAATATTTACAGGTTCAGATGCATGATATATTCGTTTGCTGCAAGCAGCATACACAAGAAGCACATTCAACTCGGAGACGCAGATGGTTGTCGTGGTAATAAACACCATAAGCAGCAACCGTTCACGTGTCCGCGTTTAACGCGCATCTGGTATAAAATGCATTTTAGGGGGCCCTTGGCTTTTGGGGGCCCAAGGCAGTCGCCTACCTTTGCCTAATGGGTAAGTCCGCCTCTGCTCCAGCACAATGGTGACCCATAAAACTACATTAAACTAACAGATCTCTCTTGTGCAAAATAATACAGTTCAGTTAAACATGTACTCTCCTTATAGATAACACCTGCTGTTAACAAGCTGTCATTCAAGTGGGGAGTGGGACCATAATAACTTTCTATATTTGGAAGGTAATGTGTCTGCTGGTGGTTGAGAGCAGTGTTGGGGAAAGTTACTTTTAAAAGTAATGCATTACAATATTGCATTTCTCCCTAAAAAAGTAACTAATTATGTTACTTAGCTACTTTTTATGGAAAGTAATGCGTTACGTTACTTTTGGGTTTAATACAATAAGTTCTAATTATAGCAAATGTAAAGCCCTTTCACACCAAAAAGTGTAATGAATAAACCTCAGCCTGAAGGAAAATTAAATTCACGTGTGAAGAGTAGAGCGCAGGAGAAGAAGGTTCAACACTCTTAAGCAATAAAAAAAACAATGAAGCACAATTGTTAGTTTATCTAAAGTCATTTTTGCTTATTAGTATGGTTGAACTGGATCATCAAAGGTCAGCAGCAAAGACATTGGTTAATAAAATGAGATTAGATACACTTGTGTTATTTAACATATTTAATTATTGCAGGTTTGTGTCATATTCTGAGTTTGCATTTCACTGTTTTAATTCATTTTGATAAATACTAAATATTTTGCGAGTGAGATGAATTAATGCACGTTCATATTTAGTCTAGAACAACAGTAACATGTTCACACAGCGCACTGTCAGTCAATAAATGGGAAAAACGTAACTGGCGTTACTTTTTTGAAAAAGTAACTCAGATATTTTCTTGTAAATTAAAAAGTAATGCGTTACTTTACTAGTTACTTGAAAAAAGTAATATTATTACGTAACTCGCGTTACTTGTAATGCGTTACTCCAACACTGGTTGAGAGACAACAGGAGGATCAACACTAGGAGTCTTATTCTCACCTGAGGAGGATGCCTCATAATCAGGGTCCTTCTCAGCATTATCGTCTGTCTCAGACACATTCTCCTGTCACTTTTAGTGTCAAAAAACTGGTACAAAATCTCATTGACAGAAAACCTTTGCTTAGAGGCCATTTTCAATAGTGAGAGAGCATAAAGAGAGAGCACAGAGCACAAAGAGAAATGGTTCAGAAGGCTTCCGTGTAAGCTTTTATATGTTTGCTCCCCCCCCCGTAAACCACGAGAATGATGTTTATATATACCCAGTCAACAATTTGATCTCACAGTGATCTCACCATGAGCTCACAGGATACTCGTGATGAGGTCACAATGTGAGGTAACAGTGAGCTAAAAGTGTAACCTCACAGGGCCCTCAATGTGAGCTCATACTAATGTGAGGTCAAAGTGCACTCACTGCACAGAGACTAGATACCCAGCATGCATTGCAGCATGAAGCTTTTGATTGTCACCATTCATACACCGATTCTTGATGTCTCTGTATGTTTTTAAATGACAACATAGTTCAAAATGTTTGTGATTTATCATGCTTTTAAAATCCTTCATAAATTATTACATTGCTTGATCCAATACTGGATAATCAATGAGCTGTTATAATTAAAAAGTTTAGTTTAATAACATTTCTCAAAGACTGCATATTGAATCTAGTAGTGATGGGAAGTTCGGATCATTTTACTGACTCGGATCTTTGAGTTTCGTTCAGCAAAATGAACAAATCTTTTTTCGAGTCATTTCGTTAATTTAGTTCATTTTAGCAAAATATAATTAAAATGTTACGTGCTACTTCCCTAACACATCTACTACTTGTGCAAACGTTGATCACACTACAAACAATACAAAACTATAATGGTATAAGAAACAGAAAAAAAAATATTCTATGAGAATATTAAGTCTATGATTAGCTGACAAGTCTTCGGGTTTGAGTCGTTCGTTCATCACGTGACAACCCCATAAACTAAACCAATGCAGTCAGAGCCGGAAAGAGAATTGATTAGTTCATCTAACGAGTCTTTCGAGTCATTCGTTCTTTTGTCACGTGACATGACAGCATTGGATAGAGAAATTTGTTAATTTACAACCTTCCTTACAAACGGCTGCATAGTTATTATTATTATTTACTCTTACAGTTATGTGATGCGTTTCTAGTCTCAAATTGTAGCTTTTTATTTCTTACAGTTTATAAATGTGTGAATTTCTGTCATGATGGTTCTTTTCCACAACACTGAATGTGGTAACAAAGGTAATAAACTAAAGAGTTGGATGTTATTATTATTATTAAGTCTTTTTCCCTCAGACTGCATATGTTTAGCTTATGAGGCTGTCACGTGATGAACGAACGACTCAAACCCGAAGACTTTTATAAATATGAGCGCTGGCGTGGATTTAAGCGTACGCACACTCTAAGATCAAATCTGATTGTACGCACACTTTATAAATGAGGCCCCTGGAGTCTACTGTATGTGCCGGGGCCCCGGACGGCCCCGGCCCAATTTAAACCCTTCTTACAAAATTTATAGAAAATGCAGAATCTTTCAATGTGGAATCACAAGGCTGTTGAAATCAATAAAGGAAATTTAACTCAGAGATTAGACTCTAAATGAGTTCAGTGATTCAGGTCAAATAATGATTATGTTAAAACATAATCATCACCACCTGATGACTTTTGCTCTTAGCTTGTCTGGCTGTTATACCTCAATTACAGCAGCCAAACAAAATGTAATATTAAAAAGTCAAGGGTCAAGATCCCAACTAATGCAAACCTTTGGTGATTCTGCTTGTTAACATCAGGTGTCTTCAATAGTGGTCAATCATCACTTAATTAATCACCTAATTATCTCATTAACTTCAACACTGCTTCAGTGTTTATATGAGTCCACACTCAGAGTGTTAAATTAACACTGGGGATTCTGCTGTGCAGAGTCTTCAAATCTTGACAGTTCTGTGGGCCTCTTCTTTGAACACTGATCTGTAGTTCTTATTTTCTATTGGATTCAAGTCAGGTGATTGGCTGGGCATTCTAACAGCTTTATTTTCTTTTTCTGAAACCAATCGAGAGTTCCCTTGGATGTGTTTGGAAACATTGTCTTGCTGAAATGTCCACCCTTGTTTCATCTTCATCATCCTGGTACTGTAGGTGTTGGGACTGAACCAGCTAATACTAATTTCCATAGGGGCAGGATTGCTTTCTAATTACTGATAGATTTCAGCTGGTGTCTTGGCTTTCTATGCCTTTTTGCCCCTCCCTCCCTTCCTACTTTTTCCCTGTGTCATTCCATTTAATTACACATAACTTAATTTCTGAACTTATTTGTTTTGTTTTATATTTATATATGGATTACTTGGGTTGTTACCGACATCTGGTGAACATTTCAAGTCAACAGCAGCTTTAGAAATATATTTACTGAGAAAAATGGTGACGTGTTCAATACTTATTTTACCCGCTGTGTGTATATATATATATATATATATATATATATTTATTTATAAGTGCTGTCAAATGATTAATCGCATCCAAAATAAAAGTTTTTGTTTACATAATATATGTGTGTGTACTGTGTATATTTATTATGTATATATAAAGACACACACATACACTATTGAAAATAAAGGTGCTTCACGATGCCACAGAATAACTTTTTGTCTAAATGGTTCCATAAAGAACCTTTAACATCTGAAGAACCTTTCTGTTTCACAAAAGCTTCTTTGTGGTGAAAGAAGGCTCTTCAGATTATAAAAAGGTAAGGAAGAGATGGTTCTTTAAAGAAACTTTGACTGAATGGTTCTTTGTGGAACCAAAAATGGTTCTTCTATGGCATCGCTTGAAGAACCTTTTGAAGCACCTTTATTTTTAAGAGTGTACAGCATATATATTTAAAATATTTACATGTATTTACATGTATATGTTTATATTCATATAAATTATATCATATATAAATATATTTAATATATAAACATCATATTTTTCTTAAATATATATATATATATATATATATATATATATATAATTTTATATTTTAATATATAATATTATGAATATATAAAATTATAGTGAATATTATAACATTATAGCATGTAATAGTGACCTCAGTATCACCCAAAACAAATGTGAGTAAAATGTTGATATTTCTTATGTTTTATACAGCTAAAAGAGCCTGAAGAACACCGATGCTGCAAAATCTGTAGAGGACTTTGGAAAAAATATTATCATGTTAATTTTATGTTTTCTGATTTATCCCCATTAGATTAGGAAAAATTAAAGTCATTAAATTTGAAGCAAAAAAAAGATGTCACGTATTTACAGATGTCAAACATTGAATGGGGTCAAATTGACCCCTAGGAATATAAGAGGGTTAATTGACAGCTTTAGGTGCCTTTCATTGTCAGTTTTCTGCTATTAGAAACATTGCAGCCTTTGTAATAGTTTAAATAAATTTGCATTTGTTATCTTTTTTCCCCCAGATGTATTGGCATCTATAACTAACCCACAAACGTCAAACGCAGTTGGTAATGTATTGTGCTGTGTCATTTTGGCTGTAAATCAGCAGATCTGTAGACTGGTGTGTTTAGCTATATTTGTACATAAATCTTGAGAAATCATGTTTCTGGTCATTGCAGTAATATTTTTAGGCATTTTTGAAGGATATTAAGGATTCTGTATGTGAACGGCTACTAGTGATATTAATTTGTATTGTATAACTCAAGACATGTTAATTTCTTGTTTTTATTATTATTATTTTTTTTTCATAACAGCAAATCTGTCTGACCCCTGCTACAACTACACTGTGCTGAATGAACCATGGAGAGCCACCAATAATACACATTACATGCATGAATATCACAAGTGTGACACCAATGTCAACTGGAGCGGCTGGTATCGTCTCTTCATTAATGACCTGAGCGCTCATATCCCAGAGACGTGTATTACAACATATGGCTGCGGCACTCATGTCACACTGTGGATACCTGATGGACACCCAACAGTTGAGGATGGAGTCGTCACTCGAGATGTCTGCGGTCACTGGGACAATTACTGCTGCTATCATAGGTCTTACCCCATTAAAGTCAAAGCCTGCCCAGGCAATTATTATGTCTATGAGCTGGTTAGACCAACTGTGAGCTATTCAGCCTACTGTGCAGGTAATTATATTTACATGAGCTCTTTTTACACATTCATGATGTTTGTGTCTCTGTTTATTAATCACTATTCATCCAATCTTTCAGATGTTAGCAGCATAAACACCAGCTCTACAGCCGTCACACCAGTGGCCATCTCAACTGGTAATATAACACACTGTGTCTCTTTAATCACTGTGTGATCTTTAATTGGGCTTTTGAGCCTTGACTTTATAATGTTAGTTTTCTGCTGTGTGTTTATAAGGCATGTTTGCTACGCCAAAGACAGACAAGGAAAAAAACTGATGTTGATATAATCATCATGTAGTGATCTGATCTCACATAGAGCAGGAGGTCTTCAACCCTGTTCTATGGGCCTGTTTACACCTGGTAATTTCATGCATTCTCTCTGATCAGATAGCTATCCGATCATGAAAAGACCAGGTGTAAATGCCCTCCGAAACGCTTTCGGGATGCTTTTAAATCCGATAACTCAAACCACTTCAGGAGGAAGTGAACGAATTCCAGACGAAACTGAACAAGTGTCCAGTTTCCAGTGCTGATGCCACGCTCTCTCCTGTTACGGTCTTTGATCTTGAAATTAGCTGATAATTTTATATCCGTTTTGCGAAGACACATTTATGTGGCCAAGTGTAAATGGAAAAGTTTTAACAAATCAGATAGATATCCGATCAGACAAAATGCATGAAGTGACTAGGTGTAAATAGGCCCTTTGACAGCTACCGTCCTGAAAGATTTCAGCTCCAAACCCAATAAAGCACACCTGAAGCTAATCAAGGTGCTCAGGGTTTTTTGGTAATTACAGGCAGGTGTGCTGGAACAGGGTTGGAACTGAAGTCTTCAGGACGGTAGCTCTCCTGGTCCAGGGATAGAGATTCCTGATCTACAGTCTGAATAAAAGTGTTTTTTTTCATTGACACATTTACATTTTTCACTATGAATCCTGTGATTCTACAGCAAGAGATCCACCAGTGTTGTGATGTTAAACACATTGTGTACAAAAAAAAGTTTGAACTGCATAATTTAGACACACACAGACATCAACAATCAACATAAACTCAATAATGGTAACATTCAGCCAAATATTCATATAAACAGATTCTGATAATCACAAAACAAGCTATTAAAAGTTAGGAACAACAGCAAAAACAAGAGCAAATAACAAGAATTAAGGAAAAATATAAGACAATTGAGCTGCAATCTTTATTTGTGCCACAATGCAAGCTGGGAACAATGGATGAGTTCTGTGGTTGTGGCTAGAAGGGATACAGCTAAAACCGGAAGCTACAATAAATTCAATTTTCTACCTATTAGATTGCTTTATTAATGTCTACACCTACCCCAGCCCTAAACCTACCCCTTACAAAAACAAAATAAAAAAAAAAAAAA
>JAPDDO010000444.1:0-32500 GCA_027422415.1 Schizothorax lantsangensis
TCATGACTTTTTGAGATTTTGTTGTCATTCAACATGACTTTACTCCTTTTCCTGGCTTTTCATTCCTGCTCTTTACTGTTTATTCCATGATTTTCATTGTTCATGTTTTTGAGATTTATTTTCATTTTTTGAGTTTTTGTTCATTTTCATGACTTTCCCTATTTTTATTCATTTTCATGACTTTTTGAGATTTTTTGTTAATTTTTTGATCATTCCCTGAATTTCATGACTTTTTTTTTTGAGATTTTGTTCATGTTCATGACTTTTTGAGATTTTGTTCATTTTCATGACTTTTTGAGATTTTGTTCATTTTCATGACTTTTTGACGATTTTGTTCATTTCATGACTTTCCCTGTTTTTATTAAGTTTTCATTTTCATGACTTTTTTGAGATTTTGTTCATTTTCATGACTTTTTGAGATTTTGTTCATTTTCATGACTCTTTCCCTTTGTTTTCCTTTTGAGATTTTGTTCATGTTTCATGACTTTCCTTTTTTCAGATTTCCCCGTGTTTTATTCATTTCATGACTTTTGAGATTTTGTTCATGTACATGACTTTTTGAGATTTTGTTCATTTTCATGACTCCATTTTGAGATTTTGTTCATTTTCATGACTTTTTGAGATTTTGTGTTCATGTCCATGACTTTTTGAGATTTTGTTCATTTTCATGACTTTTTGAGATTTTGTTCATGTCCATGACTTTTGAGATTTACCCGTTTTTATTCATGTTCATGACTTTTTGAGATTTTGTTGATGTTCATGACTTTCCGTTTTTATTCATTTTATTTTTCATGACTTTTTGAGATTTTGATTTTCATGACTTTTTTTGAGATTTTGTTGATGTACATGACTTTTTGAGATTTTCCCTGTTTTTATTCATATTCATGACTTTTTGAGATTTTGTTCATGTCATGAATTTTTGAGATTTTGTTCATTTTCATGACTTTTTGTGATTTTGTTCATGTCCATGACTTTTTGAGATTTTGTTCATTATTCATGGCTTTCCCTGTTTTTATTCATTTTCATGACTTTTTGTGATTTTGTTCATGTCATGACTTTTTGAGATTTTGTTCATTTTCATGACTTTTTGTGAGATTTTGTTCATGTCCCATGACTTTTTGAGATTTTGTTGATGTACATGACTTTTGAGATTTTGTTGATGTCATGACTTTTTGAGATTTTGTTCATGTTCATGACTTTCCCTGTTGAGATTTACCCCGATTTTTGATCATTTTCATGACTTTTTGTGATTTTGTTCATGTCCATGACTTTTTTAGATTTTGTTGAGTTCATGACTTTTTTAGTTTTGTTCATATTCATGACTTTCCCTGTTTTTATTCATTTTCATGACTTTCCCTGAGATTTTGTTCATTTTCATGACTTTTTGAGATTGTTCATGTCCATATTTTTGAGATTTTGTTCATTTTCATGACTTTTTGTGATTTTGTCATGTCATGACTTTTTGAGATTTTCATTTTCATGGCTTTCCCTGTTTTTATTCATTTTCATGACTTTTTGTGATTTTGTTCATGTCCATGAATTTTTGAGATTTTGTTCATTTTCATGACTTTTTGTGATTTTGTTCATGTCCATGACTTTTTGAGATGTTGTTCATATTCATGACTTTCCCTGTTTTCCCTGATTTTGATCATTTTCATGACTTTTTGTGATTTTGTTCATGTCCATGACTTTTTGAGATTTTGTTCATATTCATGACTTTCCCTGTTTTTATTCATTTTCATGACTTTTTGAGATTTTGTTCATTTTCATGACTTTCCCTATTTTTATTCATGTCCATGACTTTTTGAGATTTTCCCTGTTTTTATTCATTTTCATGACTTTTTGAGATTTTGTTCATTTTCATGACTTTTTGAGATTTTGTTCATTTTCATGACTTTTTGAGATTTTGTTCATGTCCATGACTTTTTGAGATTTTGTTCATATTCATGACTTTCCCTGTTTTTATTCATTTTCATGACTTTTTGACATTTTGTTCATTTTCATGACTTTTTGAGATTTTGTTCATTTTCATGACTTTTTGAGATTTTGTTCATGTCCATGACTTTTTGAGATTTTCCCCGTTTTTATTCATTTTCATGACTTTTTGAGATTTTGTTGATGTACATGACTTTTTGAGATTTTGTTCATTTTCATGACTTTTTGAGATTTTGTTCATTTTCATGACTTTTTGAGATTTTGTTGATGTACATGACTTTTTGAGATTTTGTTCATTTTCATGACTTTTTGAGATTTTGTTCATGTCCATGACTTTTTGAGATTTACCCCGTTTTTATTCATGTTCATGACTTTTTGAGATTTTGTTTGTTCATGACTTTCCGTTTTTATTCATTTTCATTTTCATGACTTTTTGAGATTTTGATCATGTCCATGACTTTTTGAGATTTTGTTCATGTCCATGACTTTTTGAGATTTTGTTCATTTTCATGACTTTCCCAATTTTTATTCATTTTCATGACTTTTTGAGATTTTGTTCATATTCATGACTTTCCCTGTTTTTATTCATTTTCATGACTTTTTGAGATTTTGTTCATATTCATGATTTTCCCTGTTTTTATTCATTTTCATGACTTTTTGACATTTTGTTCATTTTCATGACTTTTTGAGATTTTGTTCATATTCATGACTTTCCCTGTTTTTATTCATTTTCATGACTTTTTGAGATTTTGTTCATGTCCATGACTTTTTGAGATTTTGTTCATGTCCATGACTTTTTGAGATTTTGTTCATGTCCATGACTTTTTGAGATTTTGTTCATGTCCATGACTTTTTGAGATTTTGTTCATGTCCATGACTTTTTGAGATTTTGTTCATGTCCATGACTTTTTGAGATTTTGTTCATATTCATGACTTTCCCTGTTTTTATTCATGTCCATGACTTTTTGAGATTTTGTTCATGTCCATGACTTTTTGAGATTTTGTTCATGTCCATGACTTTTTGAGATTTTGTTCATGTCCATGACTTTTGAGATTTTGTTCATTTTCATGACTTTTGAGATTTTGTTCATTTTCATGACTTTTTGAGATTTTGTTCATGTTCATGACTTTTTGAGATTTTGTTCATGTTCATGACTTTTTGAGATTTTGTTCATGTTCATGACTTTCCCTGTTTTCATTCATTTTCATGACTTTTTGAGATTTTGTTCATTTTCATGACTTTTTGAGATTTTGTTCATGTTCATGACTTTTTGAGATTTACCCCGTTTTTATTCATTTTCATGACTTTTTGAGATTTTGTTCATTTTCATGACTTTTTGAGATTTACCCGTTTTTATTCATGTTCATGACTTTTTGAGATTTTGTTCATATTCATGACTTTCCTGTTTTCATTTTCATGACTTTTTGAGATTTTGTTCATGTCCATGACTTTTTGAGATTTACCCCGTTTTTATTCATGTTCATGACTTTTTGAGATTTTGTTGATGTTCATGACTTTCCCTGTTTTTATTCATTTTCATGACTTTTTGAGATTTTGTTCATTTTCATGACTTTTTGAGATTTTGTTCATGTCCATGACTTTTTGAGATTTACCCCGTTTTTATTCATGTTCATGACTTTTTGAGATTTTGTTCATATTCATGACTTTTTGAGATTTACCCCGTTTTTATTCATGTTCATGACTTTTTGAGATTTTGTTCATATTCATGACTTTCCCTGTTTTTATACATTTTCATGACTTTTTGAGATTTTGTTCATGTCCATGACTTTTTGAGATTTACCCCGTTTTTATTCATGTTCATGACTTTTTGAGATTTTGTTCATATTCATGACTTTCCCTGTTTTTATTCATTTTTCATGACTTTTTGAGATTTTGTTCATTTTCATGACTTTTTGAGATTTTGTTCATTTTCATGACTTTTTGAGATTTTGTTCATGTCCATGACTTTTTGAGATTTTGTTCATGTCCATGACTTTTTGAGATTTTGTTCATTTCATGACTTTCCCAATTTTTATTAATTTTCATGACTTTTTGAGATTTTGTTCATATTCATGACTTTCCCTGTTTTTATTCATTTTCCTGACTTTTTGAGATTTTGTTGATGTTCATGACTTTTTGAGATTTTGTTCATTTTCATGACTTTCCCTATTTTTATTCATTTTCATGACTTTTTGAGATTTTGTTCATATTCATGACTTTCCCTGTTTTCCCTGATTTTGTTCATGTCCATGACTTTTTGAGATTTTCCCCGTTTTTATTCATTTTCCTGACTTTTTGAGATTTTGTTGATGTTCATGACTTTTTGAGATTTTGTTCATTTTCATAACTTTTTGAGATTTTGTTCATTTTCATGACTTTCCCTGTTTTTATTCATTTTCATGACTTTTTGAGATTTTGTTCATATTCATGACTTTCCCTGTTTTCCCTGATTTTGTTCATGTCCATGACTTTTTGAGATTTTGTTCATGTCCATGACTTTTTGAGATTTTGTTCATGTCCATGACTTTTTGAGATTTTGTTGATGTACATGACTTTTTGAGATTTTGTTGATGTACATGACTTTTTGAGATTTTGTTGATGTACATGACTTTTTGAGATTTTCCCCGTTTTTATTCATTTTCATGACTTTTTGAGATTTTGTTGATGTACATGACTTTTTGAGATTTTCCCCGTTTTTATTCATTTTCATGACTTTTTGAGATTTTGTTGATGTTCATGACTTTTTGAGATTTTGTTGATGTACATGACTTTTTGAGATTTTGTTCATTTTCATGACTTTTTGAGATTTTGTTCATTTTCATGACTTTTTGAGATTTTGTTGATGTTCATGACTTTTTGAGATTTTGTTGATGTACATGACTTTTTGAGATTTTGTTCATTTTCATGACTTTTTGAGATTTTGTTCATGTCCATGACTTTTTGAGATTTACCCCGTTTTTATTCATGTTCATGACTTTTTGAGATTTTGTTGATGTTCATGACTTTTTTAGATTTTGTTGATGTTCATGACTTTTTTAGATTTTGTTCATATTCATGACTTTCCCTGTTTTTATTCATATTCATGACTTTCCCTGTTTTTATTCATATTCATGACTTTTTGAGATTGTTCATGTCCATGAATTTTTGAGATTTTGTTCATTTTCATGACTTTTTGTGATTTTGTTCATGTCCATGACTTTTTGAGATGTTGTTCATTTTCATGGCTTTCCCTGTTTTTATTCATTTTCATGACTTTTTGTGATTTTGTTCATGTCCATGACTTTTTTAGATTTTTGAGTTCATGTTTTTGAGATTTTGTTCATTTTCATGACTTTCCCTTTTTTATTCATATTCATGACTTTCCCTGTTTTTATTCATATTCATGACTTTTTGAGATTGTTCATGTCCATGACTTTTTGAGATTGTTGTTCATTTTCATGACTTTTTGTGATTTTGTTCATGTCATGATTTTTGAGATTTTTCATTTTATGGCTTCCCTGTTTTTATTCATTTTCATGACTTTTTGTGATTTTGTTCATGTCCATGAATTTTTGAGATTTTGTTCATTTTCATGACTTTTTGTGATTTTGTTCATGTCCATGACTTTTTGAGATGTTGTTCATATTCATGACTTTCCCTGTTTTCCCTGATTTTGATCATTTTCATGACTTTTTGTGATTTTGTTCATGTCCATGAATTTTTGAGATTTTGTTCATTTTCATGACTTTTTGTGATTTTGTTCATTTTCATGACTTTTTGAGATGTTGTTCATATTCATGACTTTCCCTGTTTTCCCTGATTTTGATCATTTTCATGACTTTTTGTGATTTTGTTCATGTCCATGACTTTTTGAGATGTTGTTCATATTCATGACTTTCCCTGTTTTCCCTGATTTTGATCATTTTCATGACTTTTTGAGATTTTGTTCATGTCCATGACTTTTTGAGATTTTCCCCGTTTTTATTCATTTTCATGACTTTTTGAGATTTTGTTGATGTACATGACTTTTTGAGATTTTGTTCATTTTCATGACTTTTTGAGATTTTGTTCATTTTCATGACCTTTTGAGATTTTGTTGATGTACATGACTTTTTGAGATTTTGTTCATTTTCATGACTTTTTGAGATTTTGTTGATGTCCATGACTTTTTGAGATTTTGTTCATTTTCATGACTTTTTGAGATTTTGTTCATTTTCATGACCTTTTTGAGATTTTGTTGATGTACATGACTTTTTGAGATTTTGTTCATTTTCATGACTTTTTGAGATTTTGTTCATGTCCATGACTTTTTGAGATTTACCCCGTTTTTATTCATGTTCATGACTTTTTGAGATTTTGTTTGTTCATGACTTTCCGTTTTTATTCATTTTCATTTTCATGACTTTTTGAGATTTTGATCATGTCCATGACTTTTTGAGATTTTGTTCATGTCCATGACTTTTTGAGATTTTGTTCATTTTCATGACTTTTTGAGATTTTGTTCATATTCATGACTTTCCCTGTTTTTATTCATTTTCATGACTTTTTGAGATTTTGTTCATATTCATGATTTTCCCTGTTTTTATTCATTTTCATGACTTTTTGAGATTTTGTTCATTTTCATGACTTTCCCTATTTTTATTCATTTTCATGACTTTTTGAGATTTTGTTCATATTCATGACTTTCCCTGTCTTCCCTGATTATGTTCATGTCCATGACTTTTTGAGATTTTCCCTGTTTTTATTCATTTTCATGACTTTTTGAGATTTTGTTCATTTTCATGACTTTTTGAGATTTTGTTCATTTTCATGACTTTTTGAGATTTTGTTCATGTCCATGACTTTTTGAGATTTTGTTCATATTCATGACTTTCCCTGTTTTTATTCATTTTCATGACTTTTTGACATTTTGTTCATTTTCATGACTTTCCCAATTTTTATTAATTTTCATGACTTTTTGAGATTTTGTTCATATTCATGACTTTTTGAGATTTTGTTCATTTTCATGACTTTTTGAGATTTTGTTCATGTCCATGACTTTTTGAGATTTTCCCCGTTTTTATTCATTTTCATGACTTTTTGAGATTTTGTTGATGTACATGACTTTTTGAGATTTTGTTCATTTTCATGACTTTTTGAGATTTTGTTCATTTTCATGACTTTTTGAGATTTTGTTCATGTCCATGACTTTTTGAGATTTTCCCTGTTTTTGTTCATGTTCATGACTTTTTGAGATTTTGTTGATGTTCATGACTTTCCCTGTTTTTATTCATTTTCATGACTTTTTGAGATTTTGTTCATTTTCATGACTTTTTGAGATTTTGTTCATGTCCATGACTTTTTGAGATTTTGTTCATGTCCATGACTTTTTGAGATTTTCCCTGTTTTTGTTCATGTTCATGACTTTTTGAGATTTTGTTGATGTTCATGACTTTCCCTGTTTTTATTCATTTTCATGACTTTTTGAGATTTTGTTCATTTTCATGACTTTTTGAGTTTTTGATCATGTTCATGACTTTTTGTTATTTTGATCATGTTCATGACTTTTTGTTATTTTGATCATGTTCATGACTTTTTGGGATTTTGTTCATGTTCATGACTTTTTGAGATTTTGTTCATGTCCATGACTTTTTCAGATTTTGTTCATTTTCTTGACTTTCCCTGTTTTTATTCATTTTCATGACTTTTTGAGATTTTGTTCATTTTCATGACTTTTTGAGATTTTCCCCGTTTTTATTCATTTTCATGACTTTTTGAGATTTTGTTCATTTTCATTACTTTCCCTTTTGTTATTCATTTTCATGACTTTTTGAGATTTTGTTCATTTTCATGACTTTTTGAGATTTTGATCATGTTCATGACTTTTTGTTATTTTGATCATGTTCATGACTTTTTGTTATTTTGATCATGTTCATGACTTTTTGTTATTTTGATCATGTTCATGACTTTTTGTTATTTTGATCATGTTCATGACTTTTTGGGATTTTGTTCATGTTCATGACTTTTTGAGATTTTCCCTGTTTTTATTCATTTTCATGACTTTTTGAGATTTTGTTCATTTTCATTACTTTCCCTTTTTTTATACATTTTCGTGACTTTTTGAGATTTTGTTCATGTCCAAGCCTTTTTGAGATTTTGTTCATGTCCATGACTTTTTGAGATTTTGTTCATGTCCATGACTTTTTGAGATTTTGATCATGTTCATGACTTTTTGGGATTTTGTTCATGTTCATGACTTTTTGGGATTTTCCCCGTTTTTATTCATTTTCATGACTTTTTGAGATTTTGTTTATATTCATGACTTTCCCTGTTTTCCCTGATTTTGTTCATGTCCATGACTTTTTGAGATTTTGTTCATGTCCATGACTTTTTGAGATTTTCCCCGTTTTTATTCATTTTCATGACTTTTTGAGATTTTGTTTATATTCATGACTTTCCCTGTTTTCCCTGATTTTGTTCATGTCCATGACTTTTTGAGATTTTGTTCATGTCCATGACTTTTTGAGATTTTCCCTGTTGTTATTCATTTTCATGACTTTTTGAGATTTTGTTCATGTCCATGACTTTTGAGATTTTGTTCATTTTCATGACTTTTTGAGATTTTGTTCATGTCCAAGACTTTTTGAGATTTTGTTCATGTCCATGACTTTTTGAGATTTTCCATGTTTTTATTCATTTTCATGACTTTTTGAGATTTTGTTCATATTCATGACTTTTTGAGATTTTGTTCATTTTCATGACTTTTTGAGATTTTGTTCATTTTCATGATTTTTTGAGATTTTGTTCATTTTCATGACTTTCCCTGTTTTTATTCATTTTCATGACTTTTTGAGATTTTGTTCATGTCCATGACTTTTTGAGATTTTGTTCATGTCCATGACTTTTTGAGATTTTGTTCATTTTCATGACTTTCCCTGTTTTTATTCATTTTCATGACTTTTTGAGATTTTGTTCATTTTAATGACTTTCCCTGTTTTTATTCATTTTCATGACTTTTTGAGATTTTGTTCATGTCCATGACTTTTGAGATTTTGTTCATTTTCATGACTTTTTTGAGATTTTGTTCATTTTCATGGCTTTCCCTTTTTTATACATTTTCATGACTTTTTGAGATTTTGTTCATTTTCATGACTTTCCCTGTTTTTATTCATTTTCATGACTTTTTGAGATTTTGTTCATGTCCATGACTTTTTGAGATTTTGTTCATGTCCATGACTTTTTGAGATTTTGTTCATGTCCATGACTTTTTGAGATTTTGTTCATTTTCATGACTTTCCCTGTTTTTATTCATTTTCATGACTTTTTGAGATTTTGTTCATTTTCATGACTTTCCCTGTTTTTATTCATTTTCATGACTTTTTGAGATTTTGTTCATATTCATGACTTTCCCTGTTTTTATTCATTTTCATGACTTTTTGAGATTTTGTTCATGTCCATGACTTTTGAGATTTTGTTCATTTTCATGACTTTTTTGAGATTTTGTTCATTTTCATGGCTTTCCCTTTTTTATACATTTTCTTGACTTTTTGAGATTTTGTTCATGTTCACACCATTGTACAAAATGACAGGAAAGTGTGAGCCGAAATCTTGTTCAGTGGTACACCCCAAAAAATTTTTTAAAAAAAATTTCATTCGTGTTCTTTTAATCTGTGTTGTGTAAAGCGCTGTAGAACTGAAGGTGAGAATCTGAAAGAAAGGGATTTTTTAAAAATGTTTCTTCTTAATGACTCTACCAATTTAAATGATGATTAAAATGTAAAATTTCATCTTTACCTCTATAGTAAACAGGGTTGACAATGACGCAAAGTCAATAAGACATGTTTATTAAATACATTTGTCTTGATGACAGCAGTTTCCGGTGCAGAAAAAAATGACAAAGGGATTTTACAGACAGAGAAATAAAACACAGTTGACATCAGTTACGTGCTTCTTCATTTTCAGGAGCACTGTGGAATAGAGTTCCTCTTTTCTCCTGACGTCTCATTATATTCTTGACACAACTGAAGAGGTTTTTTTTCTTCTCTCTGTTTAACCTTTTCTGGAACAATCACTTGGTCTGGCTTGCTTGATCCACCTTTCCATGATCCTCCTGTCAACATGGGATGATTGTCATGAAACTCCTCCCATGACTTAAAGTGCTGCATCAGGAGGATGTTGTGAAAAAACATGTCAGGATACCTGATCACTTCAGAGAACAAAACTGCACATAGTGCAATGGCGTCTTGAGGAGTCTGTATATAACGATCGACTTTGTCACGGTTCCCATTCATGTAGAACCAAACTGTCTCAGAACATTTCTTATTGAAACATGTTGATGTTTTCAGCGTTGCATAAGAAAGCCTTCTGTCATGAAGGTTTATGTCTTGCTCATCTTTTTTGATTGGACAACAGTACAGATCGTTTGGTCGCATCTGTATCGTGAATTTACCAACTAAAAAGTCAGTGGCCTGCATGTCCCTTTTCTGCCAAGATTCAATGAGAAAATAAATTATTGCAACATAATGAGGAAAACTTGTTATTCTGATCGGTGCTCGCCATATGTTGTCAGTGACTGAGACTTGGGTGATGACTTGAATTGTTGCAGGAGAACACCCTTCCCAGGAAGTGTGCACTTGTGGGATTACAAATTATATTTAAATGTTTAACTTAGATTCTTATTATCAACTGTGCTCTGTCTCAATCAAGTCATGTTGATTGGCAGAGATTCAAAGAACCCAGACGTTGATTCAAAGAACCCCTGGCCCAGACGTTGATTCGTTAGGTTGATTGGATTAGTGTCTATCTTTCGGAGCCCCCTGGCCCAGACGTTGATTCGTTAGGTTGATTGGATTAGTGTCTATGCATTTGATTATGTTGATGAGATTAGCTCCACCTCCAAGAGTCCCTCCTCCAGAAATGCCTATAAAATGACCTTGTAAAGTTGCTTGAGTTTGAGATTTCGATGACTACAGACCAACAGCTTGTTTTCTCAATAAAGAATCCTACTGACGATCCATCCGATTTCTCCTGGTCTTCTCTTCTGAGTTTTCTACACTTTAGAAGATCCAAGTTCACAACAGATGGTGCCGTGACCCGGATAGAGCTCCTCACCTGAATCCAGATTGAAACTTCAAGCTTAACAAAGATCTGACTTCGTTCCAGACTGAATCTTTCTGTACAACCAAGGGTTGGTGAGTGTCACTCTATCCAAAAGAACCTTTAAGACCAGTACAAATTTGTTATCCTCTGCGCCGTCAGAGAAGAGTTAACAGACGGCTGTAGGGTTTGGTTAACTAAGTTATCCTCTAAAAATTTCTATTAGAGATGAAGGTTATCCTCTGTTCAGGCAGGGAAGATTAGCATTACATGCTAATATTTGTTATCCTCTGTTCCAGCAGGGAAGAATTGTTTTTCCTCTGTTCAGGCAGGGAAGATTAGCATCACATGCTAATATTTGTTATCCTCTGTTTCAGCAGGGAAGAACTGGTTACCCTCTGTTTTAGCAGGGAAGATTAGCGTAAAGTGCTAGTAATTTGTGTTATCCTCTGCTTTACCAGGGAAGGTTAACAATAGGTGATGTGTTAACAAGCGTACCCTCTGTGGATCAGAGAAGTTTTAGTGTTTTGTTTTGTTTTTTGTTTAGTGTTTGTTTGTGTGGTACAGAAGAAACTTACAAAATGGTTAGAAGGAATGCTAGGCTGATTCCAACCACAGAAAAGAGTGGTCTTGCGACTCCTTTGTCAAGTCAAGTCAAGTCACCTTTATTTATATAGCGCTTTTAACAATACAGATTGTGTCAAAGCACTTAACAGTATCAAGTTGGAGGATAGAGTGTCAGTAATGTATAATAATAAGATTAAACACTCAATTTTCAGTTAAGGGCGTTTCATTATTGAATTCAGAGATGTCATTGTCTAGCTAAGTTTAGTTTAAATAGTATCTGTGAAATCAAATTTACTATAATCGCTAGAAATTAAGTGTCCCCAACTGAGCAAGCCAGAGGCGACAGCGGCAAGGAACCAAAACTCCCTCTGAGACAGAATGGAGAAAAAAACCTTGGGAGAAACCAGGCTCAGTCGGGGGGCCAGTTCTACTCTGGCCAGGATATTATTGTTTATTCATTGTTTACTTATTGTTTTAATTACATTTTTAAATGTATAAATGTATTATATTTCTATTTTTATATTGTTGCAATTTCTAACAATAATAGTATTATGTAGTTAGGTATTTTATTATTATATTTTTAATTATTTGTTTTATTTTTAGTTTTATTGTATTTTAGTCGAGGTCTTCACTGAGGATATGTCTCTGGGGCTCATCACTGACGATCAGGGCCGCAGACATCATCTCCTGGCGCCGATCCACCATCTGATCCGGACACGGACTGAGAAACAGAATAAGAAAGAAACAACTATTAGCGTAGATGCCAATCTTCTTACGATGTAACGAGTACATCGTGTGTTATGGGAAGTGTTCCCGGTTCCGGTTGATCTAATTAATGCAGCCTAACAATCCTTTAACGGATTTGAATAATAGAAGTGTAGTAGTGTGTTAGGTGTATGTCAGGTTAAAGAGATGGGTCTTTAATCTAGATTTAAACTGACAGAGTGTGTCTGCCTCCCGAACAGTGTTTGGTAGATTGTTCCAGAGTTTGGGCGCTAAATAGGAAAAAGATCTGCCGCCCGCAGTTGATTTTGATATTCTAGGTATTATCAAATAGCCAGAGTTTTGAGAACGCAGCGGACGTGAAGGACTATAATGCGATAAGAGCTCACTCAAGTACTGAGGAGCTAAACCATTCAGGGCTTTATAAGTCATTAACAAGATTTTAAAATTTATACGATGTTTAGTAGGGAGCCAGTGCAGTGTTGACAGAACCGGGCTAATGTGCTCATACTTCCTGGTTCTAGTAAGAACTCTAGCTGCTGCATTTTGAACCATCTGTAATTTGTTTATTAAACGTGCAGAGCAACCACCCAATAAAGCATTACAATAATCTAACCTTGAGGTCATAAATGCATGAATTAATATTTCTGCATTTGACGTTGAGAGCATAGGTCGCAGTTTGGATATGTTTTTGAGATGGAAGAACGCAGTTTTACAGATGCTAGAAACATGGCTTTCAAAAGAAAGATTGCTATCAAACAGCACACCTAGGTTCCTGACTGATGAAGAAGAAGAATTTACAGAGCAGCCGTCAAGTGTTAGATAGTGTTCTAAGTTATTACATGTGGGGTTTTAGGTCCGATAATTAACACCTCTGTTTTTTCAGAATTTAGCAGTAGGAAATTACTCGTCATCCAGTTTTTTATATCGACTATGCATTCCGTTAGTTTCTCAATTTGGTGTGTTTCACCAGGCCGTGAAGAAATATAGAGCTGAGTATCATCAGCATAACAGTGAAAGCTAACACCATGTCTCCTGATAATATCTCCCAAGGGTAACACAGAGCAGCGATGTTGATCATGTTATCACCGTGTCGGAGGACGAGGTTCGGAGAGAATTAAGGAGAGTAAACATCAGGAAAGCCGCCGGACCGGATGGGATTACCGGCCGCGTCCTGAGATCATGCGCCGATCAGCTTGCTGGTTTGTTTACTTCCATCTTTAATGAGTCCCTTGCTACCTCTGTGGTTCCCACCTCATTTAAGAAATCTGTCATCATCCCTGTGCCTAAGAACAGTAAACCCTCTTGCCTGAATGACTATCGTCCAGTTGCCCTCACATCAACAGTCATGAAGGTTTTTGAGAGACTTTTAAAGAAACACATATGCTCCTCCATCCCTGCTACCTTGGACCCTCTTCAGTTTGCCTATCGCCCAAATAGGTCTACTGATGATGCCATCTCTCAGGTACTGCACTCCTCCCTCACTCATATTGACAGCAAAAATGGCAACTACGTCAGACTGCTATTCATTGACTATAGCTCAGCTTTCAATACTATAGTCCCCACCAAGCTAGCTGTCAAACTCTCAGACCTCGGCCTAAACACTACACTCTGTGACTGGATCCAAGACTTCCTCACCGGCAGACCACAAGTGGTGAAAATGGGCCAGTTCACCTCCAACTCCATCACCCTGAACGTAGGAGCCCCGCAGGGCTGCGTTCTGAGTCCCCTGCTCTACTCTCTCTACACACACGACTGTGTGTCCTCTCACAGCTCCACTTCTATTGTTAAATTTGCTGATGATACTGTGGTTCTGGGCCTCATTTCCAACAATGATGAGACCGCATACTTGGGTGAGGTAGAGAGACTAACATCATGGTGCCAGGACAACTGTCTCTCTCTGAATGTGAGCAAAGCTAAAGAGCTGATTGTGGACTTCAGAAAGAGACAGCAGCGGCCCTACACTCCTCTTATGATCAGCGGGACCCCTGTGGAGAGAGTTAGCAGCTTCAAGTACCTCGGTGTAAACATCTCCGAGGACCTGACTTGGACTGCACACATTCAAACACAGGTCAAGAAAGCCAGGCAAAGACTGTACCATCTGCGACAGCTGAGGAAATTCAGGGTCTCACCAACAATCCTGAAAACTTTCTATTCAGGGGCCATAGAAAGTGTATTGACTCAGTGCATCTCAGTGTGGTACAGTAACGCCACAAATCAGGACTGCAAAGCTCTGCAGAGAGTCGTGCGCTTAGCTGAGCGCATCTCAGGGTCTGCCCTCCCCTCTCTGCAGGACATATACCTCAAACGCTGCAAAAGCAGAGCTGCAAAAATAATCAAGGACTCAAATCACCCGGTAACCGTCTTTTCATCACACTGCCATCGGGCAAGCTCTTCAGAAGCGTGTTGTCAAAAACTGAGAGACTGAGGAGGAGCTTCTACCCTCAGGTCATCAGGCTCCTAAACTCAGTCTCCTAACATCTACAGGACTCAATTTAATTAACTGTAACACCCATCATTCTCCATCGTCCGCATCGCTGCTATGTGTACATACCCGGTACAACCTGTTTGCACATTCCTCTTGCACATCCATGTTTATATTAATATTTATTAAATCCACAGTAGACTGTATTGCACATTTTATTTTATTTCATTGCACATTTACTCCTTATTTTATTTTTTTTTCTTACTTTTTCTATCTTACTCTTACCTATATTTACTGTATATATATTCTCTTGTGTTATGTTTCATTTATTTTTTTAAATTTTTTTGCACTGTCCATTGAGCGGACCTGTCCTGACCTACATTTCACTACTGATTATACCCTGTATGATTGTGTATGTGACAAATAATAAAGAACCTTGAACCTAATAGTTTTTATGATGCAAAATCTGACTTCAGTTTACAAGCAATACAAGTAACAGACACACATTGTATTTGCACGTTTTAGTATGTTATTGTAGCTCGAGCATTCAAGCACCTTGTTTCTCTTTGTTAAACTTGAATGTATTTATTTTTTTCTGGCATTGTCATGTGATGCTATTTTATTTATTGTTTTTTTTATTTTATTTAAATATATGTGTGTGTAGGCTACTTCTAACATGTTTGGTTGGAAAAATAAATGTTGTAAATTCAAATCAGAGCGTCTTCTGTGTCTGGAATAGATGTATTCTTGAGTCTATAAGGTAACAATAATATAATTGTCACGGTGCACACACGAGGGAGGAACAGGAACACGCAGACGAGGACGTAAACTCAAATAATAGTCTTTAATCAGGACATCAAGGCAGGACAAGACAAGGCAGAGAGACAGGATACACCGGGAAGTCACGAGTAGACCAGACCAAATCAAACTCAAAAGACAGGAACTAAATACACAGGGTAATTAACACATAAACACAGCTGGAACATACTTAACTCATAATGACATGAAACAAGGACAGGAATCAAACCAAATATGGACACAAGAGGCAGGAACAGATGACACACACAACAGAACCTCTATGTTTCTCTATGTTTCACTGCCTTATATAAATATATAACATTTTTATTAATTACTATAAATCACAATCACTTGGATCAAATATTTAAAAATTATTGTTTCTCTCTTTATTTCAAAACCCCAATATAAAGAAAGAAAAATGAATTGGAGTGATATCTTCTATCCTGGAAATCCAGAAAGAAGGGAGAAGTTTATCCGTAAAAATCAAGAGCTTCAAGATCTGATGAAAACAACTTCCGAACTACCAACCAACTCATTGAGACTCTTAAAGGGATAGTTCACCCAAAAATGAAAATTCTGTCATCATTTACTCACCCTCAAGTAGATCCAAACCTGTATGAATGTCTTTGTTCTGCTGAACACAAAGGAAGATATTCTGAAGAATGAGGGAAACAGAGCAGTTCTGGGGCACCATTGACTTCCATAGTATTTTTTTTCCTACTATTGAAGTCAATGGTGCCCCAAAACAGCCTGGTTACAAACTTCCTTCAAAATATCTTCCTTTGTGTTCAGAACAAAGAAATTCATACAGGTTTGGAACTACTTGAGGATGAGTAAATGATGACAGAATTTTCATTTTTGGGTGAACTATCCCTTTAAGAAGCACTTAGGTTGGTCCTTCAGTCCAATCGCCCTGAACGAGAAAGCTACTGTGAAGGAGAACTGTGATGTAATCATTGAATGCATACGTGAGATCCAGGCAGAATTGGAGAAGATTAACACGAAGCTGAAGGAAAAGCTGGAACCTACACTGTATGAGAAACTGGGAAACATGAATCTGTCTCTCCATGACCATACAAAAGTTTCAAGAGATATTTCTATAGTTTGTGGCACTCTAGGCACTGCTTCTGTTCTTGTAGTTGGTTGGCTAATTGGAAGTGGAAGAATTCTGACAAACATAACATCCACTTTTGCTAGAATTGGAACAGGGTGTGTAGCTGGTCTTGTACTTGGGGTGGTGTTTATGGGGATTGATATGATTATCGGGCCATTCTAGGGAGTATTGAGCGTGATGAACTTGAGAAAGCCCTAAAAGAGTATGACAAGGCTTTGGAGGAATTCAGACCAGCATCTGAAGAATATCAGGACAGCATAACCGAGGTCAGGATAAGACTTAAGACAAGTGAACAAAATGAGATGAGATGAGATGAATTAGATTAAACTACGATGTAGAAAAATCATGTGTTTAACTTTGTATGTTAAGCTATGAATACCGTAAGTATACCATAAGCAAAAGTAAAATATGTATTCTCTTTACCATTTCACTTGTGAAGCTCTATATTTCTTCTGCGAATACTATAAGCAGTTACTATTTTGGTATTCATTATACTTAATGTATTCAGATAAAATCATGTTTTAAGTGTTTGGTCAATTGGGTATGCTACAATCGTTCTGTCTGCTACAATCTTTCACTGAAATAAATTGTTCAACATTTACCAATGTCTCCTGATTTTTTTTTTAATTAAAAAAATGCAACCTAAATTCAATGCAAAACACATTTACCTTTTTGCATTTGAAAAGATTAAAATGCAATGTAATGGATTTTTTTATTTTTTATTTGCGTGTTTAATACAAGTGCTGTCCTCTTGACCAACAGAATGCTGTCTCTTCCGTTCTTTGGCGAGAAAGACAAAAGCAAGAACGAAGAATTAATAAGGTGTACCCAGAGCCTCCACCACTATGTGCACAAATACTTCAACATCACCAACAGACTGCTGGTGATACTCAACACTCACCTGAATCAAAGCCCTTCCCCTGCAGTCTCAGCAGATGAAAGTGAAAGTATTGAGAAAAACTGCACCAGGGTGAGAGATGTTATGCGTCTGATCCTGGATGTTTCTGAGAGGGAGGACAAACGTGCGTAAGAGCACTGAACCTGCTATTTATGACCAGATTGCTTTCTCTGGAGTGTCACAGAAAGACAAGGCTGCAGTGATAAAGAATCTGCATCAGGAGACTCTGGGACTCTTGGGGAATGTCTTCGGTCCTCTAGTCACTGTTCAACTGGCAAACAGTGATTTGGGGAGTGTAATGCCTCCACTGGGACAGCATGAATTCCAGCCTGTTCTGTCTTTGGCTCTGGGAGATCTAGTGGAGAGCGGTGCGAGAATCACTGAGCTTCTGTGTAAACAACGGAACCAGCAGAAGAGCCTGGATGAAGCCGTAGAGTTAGTGGAAGATGTGCTCTCTGTCCTGAAGCCACCCTGTGACTCCTACAATGACATTCTGAGTGAAGTGGAAGCCTACGTCACCATCATATCTGAAAACATCTAGAGCACAATTATGAAGACAATATTTTCACAGAAAGTATAGTAAAGAAAAATAAGAAGAAACTAAGATCACATTTCAGACATTTTCTAATTACTTTAGGTCTTTGGCGCTGCACAAAACACTGTTTAAGTTTTTTTGAATGAACCCCCCCCACATCTCCCACTCAAAGTCTTTTTCACTTTCTGTTACTGAGTAAATCATTGTTCTTGTAATTGCTGTTTATTCGTTTGAAGGTGTTTATTAAATGGTATTATGCAATCAAATTGTGTATATGTGTAACCCTCTTGTCAGGTATAATGGAAATTCATCAGCTAAATAACGACTGAATAATGACTTGACCGCTAAAATTCAGTATGCCCGTTTTTGAGAACATGCTCGGTTGCTGCAATAAATTAAATTTGTCACACCGCACATGCATTTTATTTATTAAATTATTATTAAAGTAATGAATGAATGAATGAAGCATTTATATAGCGCTTTATTGTGTATTGCTGTACACCCAAAGCGCTTTACAATCATGTGGGGGGGGGGGGTCTCTCCTCAACCACCACCAGTGTGCAGCATCCACTTGGATGATACGACGCCAGCCACAGCACCAGTGCGCTCACCACACACCAGCTACAGGTGGAGAGGAGAGAGAGATAGAGACAATCAAGTGGATGGGGATGATTAGGAGGCCATGAGTGACAAGGGCCAGTGGAGGGAATTTGGCCAGGACACCTACTCTTTACGAGAAGTGTCATGGGATTTTTAATGACCACAGAGAGTCAAGACCTCGGTTTAACGTCTCATCCGAAAGACGGTGCTCTTTTGACAGTATAGTGTCCCCGTCACTATACTGGGGTGTTAGGACCCACACAGACCACAGGGTGAGCACCCCCTGCTGGCCTCACTAACACCTCTTCCAACAGCAACCTAGTTTTCCCAGGAGGTCTCCCATCCAGTTACTGACCAGCTCAACCCTGCTTAGCTTCAGTGGGCAACCGGTCTTGGGCTGCAGGGTGATATGGCTATGGTAATGCTTAAATGTTTTCATTTTCTAGAGTGGTGTTTCTGGTTTCTGCAGAGTGATAGTGAAAGGTAAAACTGCCACAATATACGGAGATGAATCATAGATTAAAATATACAAATTGCGGGTGAAAAAATTTGTTTCATTTGTTTTCCTGAAATGGTGCTTGTTCTGAAGAAAAGCACTCCAGAGTTACAGGACAGAGAGTTAACACAGAGTTAAACAGGACGCTAGCTCAGAGCAACAAAAACATCTACAAATATCATTATTCTTGCTTAGTAATTTGTTTATTTGGAACATTCCAAGAACGTTAAAATGTCCAGTTTGCTTAACGTTGCTAGAACGTTCTTTTATGATTAGCATAACGTTCCTGCAACCTAATTTTCATAAAAAATAATGTTGTGACGTCTGCATCTGTCGTCTGTCGAACGTGACGTCTGCGTCTGCCACATCACAGTTCGTCTGCCTGAACGTGACGTTTGGGTGACGTTTACGTCTGCCACATCTAGTGTTGTCAAAAGTACCGACCGCGATACCATTCGATACTGAAATTTTAAAAACGTCCATTTCCCGCTAAGATTTGAGCGCTGTTGAGCGGATTCTTAAACAGCGCTGATTGGTCATTGTGTTCACGTGTTCAACAGATACATCTGTGATTGGCTTCAATGATCATCGCTTCACGCTCTTTACCGAGCGCTTCATTGATCACTAGCCACATCACAGTTCTTCTGCCTGAACGTGACGTCTGCGTCTGCGTCAAGGGTTTCCAGCACTTTCCATACACTTATTCATGCTTTATTAATTCTATTCATTCTCTAGCTATTATTGTTTTACTCATCCTCAATTTTGTTTAATTAGCTATTAAGTGCTATTTACCTTTCTTATGTATGCTATAGCTTATTCCAAATTGTAAATACTAATTTGTACAAATAAATTTCTGTATGTCATTGTACAGAAAGACATCAAATAAAAATACATTAAAATGATAAATATTTTGGAGTGGCAAAGAGTTTCAGACTTTATGTTTAGTTTAGTTTTTGCTTAAAGCTCTGAAACAAAGGACGGCTTACATTTTTTTTTACCATTTGTATGTATGAATATATTTACCCAAAAATCAATCAAAATTGACAACATTTAAAAAAAAATAGATTTTAAATCACATTTAAAGAAAATATATCCTGCAAAACAAATGGAGGAATTGTTTACATTTTTACTGATAACCAACTATGAATATCAAACCAGAATTTAGAAGTAACATCTCAGTAAAAGAATAGATGATCAAGTGTTTCAGGAAAAGAATAAGAAAAACCACATGGGTCCACTTAAAATTTAATTTTTTTCTATATAAAATCACTAACAGGGTAAATCCTAAACATAATTCTGTAATGTGTCTCCTTAACCTTTGGAGCAACTGTAAGATAAAAGGTAAAAGATGTATCCCTTACTGAGGGTTCAACATCTCTCAGAAAATAGCACTGATAATCTCTAGAGTCTTTAAGCTTTCAAACGAGTTATAGTTTGTCAAGATTGCTTTAGGTTCAGACTAAGATATTACTGTTTAAAACATGTAATGGCAAGTGGACCCGCCGGTGGGTCTGTGACAGTTAACAGGTAATCTGCTTTTTGGGAGATAAAAAAGTGAATGTATAAAAGTAAATCTGTTCATGTGATGTCACCCTATCAATTTTACCGGCAATTTTATAAAAGCCTTCTTTTATGGACATGATTGATAAATGTCCGGGGAACACTATGAAGCTATTCATGTACTCCTGCAGTGCGAGGACCACCGACAAACCCTGTTTTTCCCAAGGTTCTCTGCATCCCCGACCACATACAAGTACGTACCACTTGCAAAAAAACGCGTATAAAACCAAAATGTGGGCCCAGTTTAGTTATAACACATATAAAACAAACCAAACTCCGTCCTGCAAAACCTTAGCTTATATTTATTTTAGGAAATAGTCTAAACACACCAAACCTTACGACATGATTGAATGCATTCTTTATCTTCCTTTGTTTGTTTTGGAACAGTTACATTTTAATCATACCTGAACTGAAACCAAACCACAAAAATGCTCGTTTAGCCTCAACTACGTCACACTTCTGCAAATTTGATTGAATCGAAGATTCTCTAGGTGTACTGCTAGTTTTAAAAGCACCATTAGATGCATAATGGTTCATAAAACCTTGTTTAGACCATCAGGATAGATTGACCTGATTCAAAACATGATACCAGATGCTCATGGCACTTAAAACGGATCATGGATGGCCTACTATTGTCTTGGACGCTCTGAGGTGTATTTGAGTTAAAATTGAGGTTTGATGCCCTAACTTAGGACTACGTAAGAGATAAGATTTTGCACCAGCATCAGGCAGATTTAGGTCAGTGTATTGAGTATAATTGATTTTACGTTTCTATGCATATTCTCTTGGCTAAGACGACCCGTCCCTCTCTTATCTTGAACCAATAGAAATGTAAACAAAGTTATGGATGCTGCATTATTTCTTTTTGAATGTAATTATATGCATATTTTATTTATAGTTTGGGTCATTTGCTACAGATTTGGACTGTAAACGCTGAACGAGTCTCGTGCTTGAAAACTAAACTAATTAACTGAGAGCACAACTGTATCCAGATTGACTCATTTGTGATCTTTCATCACAAATCTGCTCTCGTCTTGCTGTGAAGCATCAATAAAGCGAAGGTTATGATTGAAATGATCTAATGTGTTGAACATCCTATACACCCCAATGTTATCTTTCAAATTACTAGCATGTATGTATTGAAAATACAGCGTAATAATTGGTTACTTTGTTGTAATTCGGTGAACTTGTCATTAAGCTACTGAAACTAATGCAGTGAGCTGATCTCGAATAATTTTGAATTTCACCAAAGACATGTTCTGGATACGATTGGAAGGCTAAATAATGTTGACATGTGCATTGTAAGAGCAAGCAACCTGTGAACTGATCCGGCTTGTTGTACTTGCATTAAAATGACAATACAATTATAAAATGATCCACAGAATTTGACTGTGGATTTAACATTTGGAATATCATAATGTGAGCAAGTTTCTGGTCATTATTAACAAAGGAAATGAAACCTATATCAGCCAGTCTTTTTATTGTAATCCAACACTAATACCTTATGTTCACCACAAAGCAAAAGATTGGGCTTGTTTCTAGGGTTGCAAAACATGTTTCTACTTGCTAAGTGGCATAACAAAACTTCAATCTGACTTCAAACATTTAAACATCTTTTCATTGTGCATTCCGTACAATGTGAACATTATTACAGTTGTTCATGTAGTATACCTTCACTAAGCTATAAAGGACTCTCATACACAGTACATAACAGAGTGCATAGTTTTCACTGATGAAGCTCAAGTAATTTAACAGTGATGTTCGCATCTATAAAACAGTTAATAATGGTGTCATTCATTGTCATCGCTTTATCTATGCTGATCTGAGATCAGTTTAATGCTTATTGTTATTGCTAAACGCATGAGTTCTTTGCATACTGTGTTTGAGAGACACAAAAAACAAATCGCTGGAAGGGGTATTGGGTCCCCGCCTAATGTATTGCAGTCACGGATAAAAAAAAATAACAAGCGTGAAAAACTTTAAAAACGCACAAAATCTACTCATGTTGTCTCTGGTGTTCCACAGGGCTCTGTCTTGGGACCTCTTCTGTTTCTTATCTACCTTTTACCAATTGGTACTATTTTTAGGAAATATGGTATTCATTTTCATTGAACGCGTTTTTAAAAATAATAAGCATGAATCAAAACTTTAAACACATTTAAAACCATATTGCACAAAATTGAAATATTAATGCAAAATTATCTGACTTGCTCACAAAATCATGTTTTCCTTGGTTATATTTCTCGTGTTCTTCTGCTCTCAGACATTTTTTAAATTTTTTGTAATACTTTAGGTGGGAATCTGATCCCATACAGGGGCTGTTGCTGGCAGTATGCCGTGATGCAGGAGTGTATTGAAAGTATGCTCAACTGGTTTGTTTAAGCCGCTGGTAATTATAAAATCTATTCACTCTATCATGTTGCTCAAGCATATGTTATTTTTTATTGTTAATAAAATAATGTAGTCAAGACAACAAAATAATTCATCTTGGAAAGTATTCACCAGGGATGGACTGGGAGTAAAAACCGGCCCTGGATTTTCTCCCAAATAGGCCCACCACAACTACAGTACAAACAGTCTCACAATATTACAGCAATCCTTTCACATTTATGGCAAATAACATCACAAAACCCATGGTGACCCTGCTGACAAAAACAATAGAAACCATCACAGAAATTCTAATGATTTCCACTACAAATACCATTACAAACATTATCAACTTTTAACCATTAAAACCATTAAGTAATGGTTCCTGTAGTGTGTTTTGGGACATATTACATTAGGATTTAGTGTTTTGTTTTTTTAAACGACCAATTACCAGTAGAGATCAACAGGCACCATTACAGTTTCCATTAAAACCAATACAATTCTCATTATAAATCAGTAAAACCATTACAAATTATGTGCTGGTTTTTATTTTATTTTTTTCAGCATGGGATTGAAATATTATTGTAAAATACTTGAAAACTACATAAAAAGAGAAGAACGCAAAATATAATATGACAATGATAAACATAAACCTAGAAACAACAGAATTCTTCAATTTGAGTATATGTCTCTTTGTGTGTGTGTCATGTTAATCAGACTAATCACCTTATAGGAGACTTCATTTACTGTATTTTCTAACTCAATATCTCTCAAATGTAACCCGTTGTAGAATCACTTAAGGCAGCGGCTATTTGAGTGTGTGTGTGTGTCTCTCTCTGTGTGTCTCTGTGTGTGTGTGTGTGTGTGTGTGTGCAAAGCCACAAGACAACATTATGTATTTATCAGTAGAAACTAAGTACACTATTATGTAATGCTAAGCATTAGAGGCTTGCAAAATTAGTTCTTCCATCTCGTTTTGAATTTTACTAGAGAAATACAGATGAAAGTGATTACAAGAAACACCACAATATTTATGCTGATGAGCAGAATCATCCACGACAGAGATGATTGCGATTCGTCAAATCCAGCTGAAACCATTAAAGAAACATCATTTATGTTATGAATCTGTGGCATTTTTTTCTAAAAACAAAACACTGCGTCTAACTGGTTTTCAGACATGAATTTGTGAGTATACCTGTAATCATTTCAGTCTGTGTTTTTTTCTGTCATATCTGTAGTACAACAACAAAAATGTTATACTGATAGGATATTGTGTATATAATAACTGTATAATAATGTAAAACACTGAAATACAGGTCAAAATGAGAACTTACCCCATCCAAGTTTTTTGTCTGAAATTTGGAGAGAAATTCCTTCACGTATGGAGTGAAAATATTGTCCACATGTCAAAATACAGTACATTTTATATTGTCATTGTCATCCATGGACAGGTTTCTCAGAGTCAGTGTTGTGAATGATTGTAGTCTGCAGATGGAGTCCTATAGCAGCCAACAACCATTATGCTGAGATGCTTCCAAACCTCAAGATCAAGAGCTAAAAATTCAAACTGTTTACACACCGATTTAGAAAAATATATTTTAATATGAAAGCTTTTTTTAAAAAAAATTGCTACCCCCCCCACCCCTTTTTAGTCAGTCAGTCAGTCAGTCAGTCCTATGTACATTATAACCATTAATACAGATATACAGATTTGTTCAGCCAGGATAATCACATCCACATCAGTAGACTGTGCCCAAATATGAACCATATCCATTTTAGTGATTAAACTCCGAACTAGGGCTGAAAATAGTCTAATAATTTGTTTTATGGATTCTCGTCGTGAAATGCGCCACTTCCGGTATTTTGCTGGTTAGTCAGTTTTAATATATATTTTTTTTAAACTGCATTTTCCAAAAGATAGGTAAAAGTCTTAAACTAAGCCATGTCAAATTATCCATGTTATCCACATGAATGAACGTTAGAAATGTGGGTCTTTTATAAAGTGAATTTTACATAAAAAGCTGTTTTTGTATAAAAACCTATTTAAAAAAATATTTTTTATTTATTTATATAAATTTAAAAAATATCATAAATCCTCCAAAAACTGCACAAACATGGAGTAAAAACATTAATGAACTGAGTAAAATTACATTTGTTTTAAAAAAAATATTATTATTTATTTTTTTACAAAATCACATTTTGTTGCCTAGGGCCTTGGAGACCCCAAACAGCAGGAGTATTCACCCCAAACTAAAAGGCACATACGGGTTAAACCAGCTCATGACCAGCAGCCATGCTTCAAAACATACCTAACCAGCATATGCTGGGTTTTTCAACAGGGAAGCACAGTGGTCAACTCCTGTTGTGTGTATTTGTGCTATAAAAATAAATGAAACACCCTTGTTATCAATGTCATACTGAACATGAAAGACAAAGCGGCAAACCTGTTTACAGAAAATCTACTCATGACAAAACATGCAGACAATTTACAATTACCAGCAATATACAGTGATCATAACTGTGACTGACATATCATGCTCTTAGTTGAAGTATTAAAAAAACAGAGATTGTTGACAACACTACCAGCAGCTAATGAGTAAAATAAAGACTGTGCTAAACATAACTTGACATTACCTTGACGTTTTGTTCTACAAAGTAAGTTGTACACATCCATACTGAAAATGTGAATTTTGAAGTATTTATGTTTATTTTTTGAAAACATACTGTATGTTTCTAATAAGTACCTAGATAAGACAGTTTGAGTGTGTGCAGTTTATGTTGTAGAACAACACTTCAAAGTAAAAAACTCCATTATAAGCCCATAGGACAATATAAAAGAATCCAGCAGTGATTTAGTCTTTAGGGTTTCTTATCTAAATTCTTATATTTTAACTTTTCAGTTAATACAATGAAATGGATTGAGTCATATCTTATTATCAGGAAAACTTGGATCGAAACACATATAGGTGTCCCTCAGGGCTCTACTCTGGGGCCGCTACCTTTTATAGGTGTTCCTCGGGGCTCTACTCTGGGGCCGCTACCTTTTATAGGTGTTCCTCGGGGCTCTACTCTGGGGCCGCTACCTTTTATAGGTGTTCCTCGGGGCTCTACTCTGGGGCCGCTACCTTTTATAGGTGTTCCTCAGGGCTCTACTCTGGGGCCGCTACCTTTTATAGGTGTTCCTCAGGGCTCTACTCTGGGGCCGCTACCTTTTATAGGTGTTCCTCAGGGCTCTACTCTGGGGCCGCTACCTTTTATAGGTGTTCCTCAGGGCTCTAGTCGGGGGCCGCTACCTTTTATAGGTGTTCCTCAGGGCTCTACTCTGGGGCCGCTACCTTTTATAGGTGTTCCTCAGGGCTCTACTCGGGGGCCGCTACCTTTTATAGGTGTTCCTCAGGGCTCTACTCTGGGGCCGCTACCTTTTATAGGTGTTCCTCAGGGCTCTACTCTGGGGCCGCTACCTTTTAGTTTGTATCTGAAAGAACTTCCAGAAGGATTTTAAATATCTGTTTTTTTGTGTTATTGTAGACTCTCATGTGACATCTGAAAAGCATGTAAAATGGTTTGTGCAGCGTCACTTCATCTTAGAAATGTGAAATTTATACAGAGATGAATTTCAACAGAATTTTTGCATTCAATGATTCCCCCCCTCATTTTTCTTATTTTATTGCAACATTGTCACAAGCAGGAAAATCTGCTCTCAGACCTTTATATAACATATAAATGTGCCTTAAAAACATCTGACAACAAACCAAATAAATATCATAATCGTCTTATAATTAAAAAGTACAGTTTTGTTTTTAATTTTGACAGTATTGTTATATTTCACAACTGCTGTTTAATGTACAAAATTGTTAAGGATCTTATGCCAAAAATCATTAGGATATTAAGATCATGTTCCATGAAGATATTTAGTAAATCTCCTACCGTAAATATATCAAAACTTAATTTTTGATTATTAATATGCATTGCTAAGAATTAATTTGAACAACTTTAAAGATGATTTTCTCAATATTTAGATTTTTTTGCACCCTCAGATTCCAGATTTACAAATATTGTCCTATCATAACAAACCATACATCAATGGAAAGCTATTTATTCAGATGATGCATAAATCTCAATTTCCAAAAATTGACCGGTTTTGTGCTCCAGGGTCACATATTTATTTTACAAAAGATTTCTATTTTGAATAAATGCTGTTCTTTTTAACTTCTTATTCATGAAAGTATCCTGAATAAATATGACAGGTTCCCCAAAAAACATTGATAATAAATCAGCATATTATTATGATTTCTGAAGATCATGTGACACTGAAGACTGGAGTAATGATGCTGAAAATACAGCTTTGATCACAGAAATAAACTACAGTTTAACACATATTCACATAGCAATCGGTTATTTAAAATTAGAAAAATATTTCACAATATTACAGTTTTTTCTCTGTATTTTTAATGAAATAATTTCAGCCTTGACGAGCAAAAGTGACTTCGTTCAAAGCATATCACTTGTTCAAAAGTTAAGTTTTATTTTTTAATATACCTTTTTAACCAAAACAACAAAGTTGACTTAGAAACACATTAAAATGAGAAAAACCGGTGAACAGCAGCAGTTTTCTGTGATTCACTGATAAAGTTCATCACGACATGAAGAGGCTTAAGTGCTTATGTTCTGTGTGAATATGAGAGGTTACAGATCATGTGTGCGTTCACGAAGATCATTACACCTGACGCTCATTAAAGTATATCTAAATGTGGTGTGAATGTTGCTGGACTATGTTGTTCACGTGGATTTGACGTGTTTTCATGTTGCATCACAGATCGCTCCGGGTTAGGATTTCAAAGGAAGCTGATGACAATTAAAAGTGCATTCATTCATTTATTCATGCAGTGATATTGCATACGCATTATTTTTCTAACACTTTACTTGAAACGTTTATATCTAATGCACAAGTATTTTAATGCATTAATTAATCCTTGTAATTATGCATCGTGTGATGTGATGAATAACTGTGGAGTCTGTGAGCAAGCATTTGCTTTCTGCTGTATGTACTCCATACAATATATTATTGGCAGTGGCTATTTGCACTAAGTGTAAATAGCGATGGATGCTATTTACACCGTTAAAATAGCAATATTTTCTGCTATTTATATACTACCTTTGCAAATAGTGGCAATTATCTGCACCTCAGTATTGTAGTACATTATAAAACAGTATGCAATAATAACTTATTGAGTGTAAATTATAGATTAATTCAAATTATTAAATGGATGCCACCTTATTGGGTCAATAAAGCCCTCCCTAACTCTACCCGATACTTTATTTTCAACTTGTTGATTATTTCCTTCATTTTTATTGAAAATACATGTCTTTCTGATGCGATATGAGATTTGAAAAGGGAGATAAAAAGTTGGATTTGAACTCGTTGATTGCGTCAAAAAGCATGCGTCTTATCATCTACGCCACTGAAACTGATACTGAATTAGCATCTTTTTTCAGTGTTGACCAATCACACGTTAGTGGGCGGAGTTAGTGTAAATAGCCTCTGCCAACAAGGCGGGTTATTTGCACTTAGTGTAAACAGACACTCCGTATATTATTTCTAATACAATACGTTTTATGTTTAACACTGTAAAATGGTCATTATTCATTCTTGTGTGTGGTCTTATCCGTCATCACACAGATTTCTGTTAAAAGACAAATGTTGACTTTTAAACCAGTTTTAATGTATATTTTGCAAGAACATGATTTTGATATACTGTTTATTTTCCCACTTAAACACTGCGTAAGAGGTATTCAGTTATTTATGATTTAATTTATTGTGTGTGAAAAAATAAAGTGTCTCAGTTAAATATGTACAGTGTCACATGATTAGTGCAGATTGTCACATGACCAGAATCTGACTGCATCAAAGCTCTGAAACAAAAGACTAGTAAAGTATGATAACACAAAGATATGATAAAGATTTTTGGTACACATTATCTTTAAGGTGTCTAGTATTAATATATGCATTTGCATATATTCAGTTTTGTTGAGTGTGGTCATAGAGTGAGTAAACATGCTGAGATAACAGTGAATTTAGGTATACAATATTAATCCAGTTGCAGTTATTAGTGAAAATGACAATAAAATGTTGCAATGATAAAATATTGCACTAAATTAAAAACTCGTGATCAAACAGTAGCTGGGCTAAGATATATAACATTTTTATGACTGCAGAAATATGTTATTTCAGTACTCACATCATCCCACCGAACATAAAACACTATTTTTAACACTTTTCCAAAAAAAATTCAAAAAATAATTGATTATTTCAAAGGTTACTAATGACACATCATTTGGATATTTTCATGTCTGGGAAAAATTTGGGATTAACCGGGTTAATAAGCAGCAAATTAAGAACTTATTGCAGGAAAAGTCATAGTGAATACGTGTTCCCTATTCTAAAGTTTTTAATCTTAATGTTAATTGCAGCATTTACTAATACATTACTAAAATCAAAGGTTGTAATATTTAATGGATTTGAGCTAAGAGATGTAACTAACATTAACAAAGATGATTAGTTCTGTATCAAATGCATTGCTGATTGCTAGTTAATGCAGTATCTCATTAAGTAATGGGGCTAAGATACGATAATTTTGCTTTTGATCACTTTACCTTTCAAGCATTTGGCAAAAGCTTTGCAAGATAATTATAATAATGGGTTAAGTTAGATTTTTTTAATAACTCCCGTAAATAACGGGAAAGTGTTACCAAGATTTCTTACATTGCAATGAAAATAATAGCGTTTAGTATAAAAACAGCACGCATTGCAATGCATTTAATTAAAACCCAACCTTTTCAGCCACACAGTGATGAAGGAACCAACGCAGCACCAGACTTTACTCAGATTTATTGAAGTCCGTATATAAGCACATTTCAAATGTAAACCAAACTCAAGTGAAGTCCTCGAATCATGCAAAGACCTGGGTTTGATTTACAAACCCCTCCGGCGGCTTCTGTATAAATAAATAGATGAATCACATGTGCACTCACAGAGTGAACTCTTCTGTACAGGATTGAGCTCAGCGAGCGAGAGCATTCATCAAACCCACCTCTCCTCCGCTTCACTCGTGAGGTCTGTGCAGAGAAAGACAGTCTGAGACCCCCGTTAAGGCTGAGGTGAGACGCTAAACTAACGCAGTGGAAACAGAGCAGTCAGGAGTCCGTTCAGTGTCGTGTACAAAACAAATCAAGCGCTGTAAAGTGTGTCAGCTGTCGCTCTCGACTCATGCAGAAGCTCGGTCTGTCAGCGGGCGTCTGAGTACATTCGTGCCCGTCTGCACAGGCGATATATGGCTTTGAGGTTCAGCTCATGTTGACGTCTGGGCTGAGCTCTTCCTCCCGCTGGTTATCGTTCAGATCCTCCTCGTCCTCCTCGCTCTGAGCGGCGGCTGCGCTGGGCTCGTCCTGCGGCGTCTGCGTCTCGTCAGGAGTCTCACGGTCCAGAGAGAAGTAGCCTGTGACCGTGTCCTGCCGCTGGTAGAAGAGCACATACGCCGCCTTCGACTGCACACACACACACACACAGAGAGAGAGACACACACACACACACAGAGAGAGAGAGAGAGACACACACACACACACACACACACAGAGAGAGAGACACACACACACACACAGAGAGAGAGAGAGAGACACACACACACACACACACAGAGAGAGAGACACACACACACACACACACACACAGAGAGAGAGACACACACAGAGAGAGACACACACACACACACACAGAGAGAGACACACACACACACACACAGAGAGAGAGAGCGACACACACACACACACACACACACACACACACACACACAGAGAGAGAGACACACACACACACACACACACACACACACACACACACACACAGAGAGAGAGACACACACACACACACACACACACAGAGAGAGAGACACACACACACACAGAGAGAGAGACACACACACACAGAGAGAGAGACACACACACACACACACACACACACACAGAGAGACTCACACACACACACACACACACACACACACACACACACAGAGAGAGAGACACACACACACACACACACACACACACACACACACACACAGAGAGAGAGACACACACACACACACACAGAGAGAGACACACACACACACACACAGAGAGAGAGAGCGACACACACACACACACACACACACACACACACACACACACACACACACAGAGAGAGAGACACACACACACACACACACACACACACAGAGAGAGACACACACACACACACACACACACACACACACAGAGAGAGAGAGACACACACACACACACAGAGAGAGAGACACACACACAGAGAGAGAGACACACACACACACACAGAGAGAGAGACACACACACACACACACACACACACAGAGAGACACACACACACACACACACACACACACACACACACACACACACACACACAGAGAGACTCTCACACACACACACACACAGAGAGAGACTCACACACACACACACACACACAGAGAGAGACTCACACACACACACACACACACAGGGAGAACATCATTCACTCATGTTAGTGTCCTCAATTCTGACTCCCACCTGACCTTTGAACCCTTACTACGACAAACACACAGAACCACAGCACTGCAACTGAATATCACATGATCCACACAGAGGTTACACTCATTTTATCTATTAAAAACAGCATTTCATCCCCCTTGACCAAAGAATAAAATGACCAACGAGTTTCGATATGTTTTTTGATATTACGCAGCACCTGAAAGTAGTCCCCGGCTGTATCATAACTAGTTACCTAGCTGGGGACTACTTTCAGGCGCTGCGTCATATCATTGTCGTACGGTAGCAACGCTCCTTGATTATTACGCCGGAGTGAGAGTATAGTTAGCCATATCGGACTAGAAAATCACTAATTATCATTTTCCGTCAGTCTTAGTACACGATGTAACCACAGAAGAGTCAAGCTTTAAATAGGAGAAATATAGAAACTCTTTGGTCATTTTTGAGCGAGATGCTAACGGTCTAATCAGATTCAATGATCTATGCTAAGCTACGCTAAAAGTGCTACCGCCAGACATCGGCTGAATGGATTCAAAAACGGTAATTTAACTCTTGGGGAGATATAAAATGAGCCTATTTCCAAAAAAAGTGTAGTGTTCCTTTAAAAGCAGGGTGATCGCGATACGTTACATGGTGCGACCCTAGCGTGACTTATGATGAGAGTCATGTTTTGATATGATAGCATGAGAGTGACTGACGGCAGAAGCATCGCTATAGTTTCTCACCACGATCTGCTCCTCGCTGGCCGGCGACACGCTGCTGTCATCGAAGCTGTACCACTTCTGATCCTCCTTGTTCTTGGCGTAGGCCGTATCTGAGAACCAAACCAGCT